>JASDQU010436714.1:51084-70753 GCA_032191745.1 Picea mariana
GGTTTTCTGAATGGGGAACTTGAAGAAGAAGTCTACATTGAACAACCAGAAGAATTTTAGTTGTCAAAGAATGCAAATTATGTGTGTAAACTAAAGAATGCCTTGTATGGTCTAAAACGGGCTCCTAGAGCATGGTACTCTAGAATGGATAAATATCTACAACAGTCAGGGTTCAGAAAAGGAAGTGTAGACAAAAACCTCTATATCAAGGTAAGTCAAGAAAATATTTTATTAATTGAAGTTTATGTTGATGATATTATTTTTGGTAGTGATGATGATAGGTTAAGCCAGAAATTTGGAAAGGATATGCAGAATGAATTTGAAATGTCATTACTTGGAGAACTATCCTTCTTTCTGGGACTTCAGATACGTCAAAAAAACCAAGGAATTTGTATTGCTCAAACCAAGTATGTCAGAGAAATGATAAAGAGGTTCGGAATGGAAGATTTCAAACCAATTATTACTCCCATGCAAACCAGTTGCAAGTTGAACAAAGATGATGATTCAAAGTCTACAGATCAGAGGAAATATATGTCAATGATTAGTAGCCTACTATATGTGACAACATCCAGACCAGATGTAATACAGGCAGTTGGACAGGTGGCATGATTTCAAGAAGTACCAAAGGAATCACATGTATTAGTAGTGAAGAGGAATTTCAGATATCTTAGAGGAACAAAAGATTTTGGATTATGGTATTCGAAAGGAAAGGATCTATCACTTATTGCCTACACAGATGCAGATTGGGTAGGTTGCATTGATGATCAATGAAGCACCAGTGGAGCAACGTTCTACTTGGGTGAGTGTTTAGTATCATGGCTAAGAAAGAAACAATCATTCATATATTTATCTACAACCTAGGTAGAGTATATTGTAGCAACAACATGTTGTACACAGGTTCTTTAGATGAAACAAACTCTGATAGATATACATGTTGAGTACGATGAGCCCATTCCAATCTATTGTGATAATACAAGCACCATCAGTATCTCAAAGAACCCAGTGATGCACTCCAAGACGAAGCCCATTCCAATCAAGTATCACTTTGTACGGGAACATGTTGCAGAAAAGAATATCAGAGTTGAGTATGCGGGTACAAAATAACAAGTGGAAGACATATTTACAAAACCACTTCCACAGGAAGCCTTTGAGTATCTTTGCCAGAGACTCAGAGTTGTTTCTACTTGAAAATGAATGCTTTTGAATTCTTATCTTATATGTCTTAAATGTACATGAGGAAGAACCATAAAGAGGATAGTTCAGTTAGGTGGAGAAGCCCCAGATGAAAATATACCTTTGCCATTAATGAAAAATGGGGAGAGATTTATTAGATGTAGAGGACAGAGACATGATTCCAGGGGGAGAAATGGTCACAAAGATATAGAGGACAGAGGCATGGTTCCAGGGGGAGCATGAGTGATATGACTTCAATATTGCACAACATGATTTCAGTATTGCATCAGAGTGTTTCCATCAATGCCAAAGGGGGAAATTATTGATTAAGGTTGGTTGTCATTAATGTCAACCCTTGAAGAAAGTCTAATAGCAAATTCCGGTAGAAAAAAAGTTTGGGTAATGGACTCAAGTTTGTTTGATGTAAATATGACTCATTATTTTCTTGTCATGGTTGATAATAAATACAAATGGATGAACTCCAAAGTGGTCCCCTTATGGTGAAATCCCTCATGGGAAGACGCTTTGCAGATTGAGTTATCCTTGAAGTATGGTTAGAGAACCCATGCTTAATTATGGAATAATGAGATGAAGGTTAGTGAATTTTTTAGTGAAACTATCCTAGATGGATAGTGCTTGTCATGCCATTTTCGGTGGTACGTGGAACGTCACATAACTCCTCACGGTTAGGGAGTTATGGCCATGTGAAGTTGGAGGACCCTCATGAGTCATATAGAAGCCCCTAAAAGTCAAAGTTTTTGCAAAAGAAATTTTTTAAATAATAAAGTAAAAGGAGAAATCCCTAAAATAAGGAAAATGTAATGCTACATGAAAGTATAAATAAGAGGCAAATCTCTCTCATTTAAACACACTTGAACATATTGAATATCTTTTGTTGTGTGAGGCTTATTGCAAGTACTCATTGATACATCTGAATTTGCAAAAGTCTGAGCTAGTATGAAGGGTTGACGTCGAAATTTTTGGAATTACAATGAATACTAAAAAACCCTATTTTCTGAGGCGTAAGCGGGCTGGCAGAGTATTAGTGTAATATCCCTAAGGATGAACCCAATTGTAAATGTAAATACAAATGTTCTTAAGTTGGTGAGCTATTTTGATATAATATTGGATGCACCTTTTATGGCATAATGTGCGCATGTACTGCGCAGTAAAATGAGGAAGTGTGCACATTCCAGGATACTGCGCGCAACATCTTAAGTGCACGCGATGTGGAGGCCAAGGAGCCTTTGTGCATATGATATGTTGTATAGGCTGGCGAGCTAGTTATTATAAGCTATGATGCTTATGTTTTGATTAGGCCGAAGATCCTAGATGTTAAAGGCCAGTGCGCCTATTTTTGTACATGTCTCATATTTAATATAAAATACATCGCTGCGTGCAGACCGACCATGATAAAAGAGATGGGGGACTAAACTCCACTATTTAGGGAGAGGGAGGGGATAAGTTAAGGAAAGGGGCTAAGCTAGGAAGCTTGAGCCAAAAATGAATATTATATTAATATTTCTTAAATCACAAAGTATGGATAATTATTTTATCCTAAGTTCCAAAGTTGTGGACAAGTGGGCCAAAGTAGCTCCCAACATGACAAGTGTAAAGTTGGAAACATGCATACATATTGCTGGGAATTAGCTCATTTTCACATGCCCCCATCATTCAGACCATCATATTTTCCATGATTTCTTCGATCATTCAATGATCATTTAGCCAGGATTCCATGACCATTTTTCACTCACACAGTCAATTATCCTCCATACTTTCTGTCACTATACGAAGCTTGTATCCATGACCATAGAGGTTGGTGTAGCTGGTTAGCTGGGAAGATGGACTGAAGAAGCGGGTTGTCAGGCTCGTGGGATATTGAAGAAGTGGGTTGCCAGGCCTATGGGATATTGAAGAGGCGGGTTGTCAGGCCTGTGAGCAATTTCTCTCTGGGTGAGAGAATTGTTGGGAATTGATTTCTTGAAGGTGCTAAACTACAGCTGCAGGGCTCTAAGACTTCCTGTCTAGCTTGTTGCTGAATTCCTGGAAGGGAAGTGGGGAAGTTGAGGGACTGTTGAGCAGAGAAGGGGCACACTTCCTTGGGTGGGACAGGCATGTGGGGAATGAGGGACTGTAGGTTGTTATTTGAGTGAGCACCTGGGAAATTGTTCAAAATTGGCAACTCGCTATTGTGGACCATTTGAAATCCTAGAGAGGATTGGTCCAATAGCTTATATGATTGCATTGCTTGCATCTATGTCTATTCATAATGTATTACATGTATCGTTGCTAAAGAAATATATACCTGATGCTAATCATGTTATTGATTGGAATGTGATTCAGGTGGAGCAAGAAGGCACTTTTCAAGTGCATTCGGTGCAGATTCTGGACCTGAAAATCAAACAGCTCCAGAATCAATCCATAGGGCTTGTAAAGGTCCAATGGACCTGGTACGTTCTTGAGGACACTACTTGGGAGAATGAGGATGCAGGTAGAATACCCGCATCTTTTTGAGGATTTTTAAAATTTAGTTGTACATGGGTACATGATGCACTAAGGCCGAACCCAATTGTAAATGTAATTACAAATGTACTTAAGCTGGTGAGCTGTTTTGATATAAATTTGGATGCACCTTTCATGGCATAATGCGTGCATGTGCTGCACAGTAAAATGAGGAAGTGTGCACATTTCAGGATACCGCGCGCAACATCTTAAGTGCGTGCGATGTGGAGGCCAGGGATCCTTTGTGTATATGATATGTTTTATAGGCTGGTGAGCCAATTATTATAAGCTAAGATGCTTATGTTTTGATTAGGCCGGAGAGCCTAGATGTTAAAGGCTAGTGCGATTGTTTTTGTACATGTCTCATATTTAATATAAAATACATCGTTGCACGCAAACCGACCACAATAAAAGAGATGGGGGACTAAACTCCACTAGGTAGGGAGAGGGAGGGGCTAAGTTAAGGAAAGGGGCTAAGCTAGGAAGCTTGAGCCAAAAAGGAATATTATATTATTATTTCTTAAATCATAAAGTATGGATAATTATTTTATCCTAAGTTCCAAAGTTGCGGACAAGTGGGCCAAAGTTGCTCCCAACATGAAAAGTGTCAAGTTGGAAACATGCATACATATTGTTGGGACTTAGCTCATTTTCACATGCCCCCATCATTCGTACCATCATCATTTCCATGATTTCTTCAATCATTCAACGATCATTCAACCATGATTCCATGACCATGTTTCACTCACACAGTCAGTTATCCTCCATACTTTCTGTCACTATACAGAGCTTGTATCCATGACCACAGAGGTTGGTGTAGCTGGTTAGCTGGGAAGTTGGACTGAAGAAGCGGGTTGTCAAGCCTATGGGATACTGAAGAAACAGGTTTTCAGGCCTGTGGGATATTGAAGAGGCAAGTTTTCAGGCCCATGAGAAATTTCTCTCTGGGTGAGAGAATTGTTGGGAATTAATTTCCTGAAGTTGCTAAACTACAACTGTAGGGCTCTGAGACTTTCTGTCTGGCCTATTGCTGAAGCCCTGGAAGGGAAGTGGGGTAGCTAAGGGACTGTTGAGAAGAGAAGGGGCACACTTCCTTGGGTGGGACATGAATGTGGGGAATGAGGGATTGTAGGCTGTTAGTTGAGTGAGCACTTGGGACGGAGTCTTTCCTGTTGTCCATGAGCCTTTAGCCTGGTTAGGAATCCATTTTCCCAGGTGGAGTTTAGTCCCAAATTAGAGGTGACTCATTGTTGAGAGTGATGAATAGTGTGGTCTAAGGCTGGGAGGTTCGTGGACGGTCTGCACGCAGTTGGTGACATTATTACCAAGATAAGTGCCTTTTTGGGTGATAAAATTACATGCTACATTATTATTTACATGTTCAGTTTTATGGGTTTATCTTATGCATGGTTATGACTATATATATATTTGTGGGTATTTCTTGTATATGCTACATGCGTATGTTTATGGTGATTTCAGTGTGAATCTATGTATTTATAGATATATTTGTATGCCTACGTTTTATATATAATGCTTCCACAAGATTTCTGTGTGTGGATAAGTTTAAATCACATGCAGATAGAAATTTATGTGACATAGCTCAGTTTGAATGCTGAGTATGTTACAATATGTCCCACACAGAGAACGTATGTTTTCTCTGACATAGTGTGGCCCAGCATGGATGGTCGAGGACGTTACAGAATGATTTCAGAGCTAAGTAAAGCGTTTGAGCGGTGGCATTTCCCAGCCTGTGGGTGGATAGGGATGTTACAATTAGGGTGTGTACATACTGAGGCATATGCGGGATGACAATGTATTAGGGCGTGTACATGTTGAAATCCATGGAAACTTGAGAAGATGAAGATGCAGAGGTTCTAGATTCTGAGATCAAGCTCCCAGGAAGGTTTGCAGTGGTTAGATACATCAGATCTATTCATTGGTTCAAAATGTATGTCTTATTTCTATGAATAGTTAGATTTCAATGTATGCATGAGAAATGATTATGGAGATTTGATGATTCTCCCTAGAAATACTAGTGGCTGCTGAGATCTTCTGTATAATTCAGATCTACAGAAATACAGTGCTGGTATATTTATAATTGATACTTCTTGTTGAGGCACATCTTGTATTTCTTGGCATATGGCTAAGGGTTTTTGGTACATGGTTGAGAGCTTATATTTGTGAAGTGGTTGATGTATTGAGAGGCTGAATATCATAAAGGGTTTGATGACTAGATCATGTGAGGGTTATTATACTTGTTCATGATTACACACACCTATACAACACATGACTAGAGAGAGATATATATGCTTTGGGTAAAGGTTATGTACGAGGATGAATGCACAAGGTACAATTACAGTCTGGATACAGTGACAGGTTACATATCTATGTGAAAGAAGTTACACAGGGTCAGAAGTTTTCAGAAGGCATATGCAGGTTGCATACATATGCGGGCTGCATAACATATAGGGCACGTACATATGCATGCTGCAACACTACATGTCATGTACCTATTGTATTTTTGTTGATACATGTTCAGTTCAGGTACAGATTGATTACAGGGAAGTTGTACAGGTTGGATGCAGGTCAGTGGTACATTTTGATACAATTGTACAATGGTATATCTCACAGTGATAGTGTGATAGTGGTTCCATCATTCTACTTCTATGTCAAGGTGGTTGGATGGGGAAAGGACAAGTGGTTTTAGCCACCTTCCGGTTGTAGTCAGAGAACATAGGGGGTTGTAGCCTCCTTCTGGTTGTATCCAGAGAATTGGGGAGTTGGAGCTTTCCTCAGGTTGTAGCCTAAGAAACTAGGGGGTTGGAGCCTCCTTCCAGTTGCAGCTGGAAAACAAAGGAAGTTGGTGCTTCCAATGAATGTAATTCTTCAATACATATAAGAAAAATAATTCGATGGTTTTCTCCCGCTTTGGGTTTCCACATAAAACATTGGTGTACTGTGTATGTGTATGATTGTTCATTTGTTCATTGCTTATTTACTCTGCATTTATTGGATGATAATGCTACATTGATATAAAACTTGGATTATATGGTTAAAAAGGATTAAATTGCTCTATTACTGATTCACCCCCCCTCTTAGTAATACAACAATAACAATATTCAAATTGCTTCTTGCTTTTTGCATATAATGGCCCTTTATTTATAGGAGGATGGAAATCTTTTTCCAAACTAGTTTCAAATGTGAATGGGAGGCCTTTGGAGGTACATCCCATCCCTTTCATTGATCCCAAGGTGGAATTTGGTGGTGATTTTGGGTATGGGGGGGATCCACTGCATCCCATAAGTGGTTGAGGCCCAACCAAAATCATCAATGTGTCATTTCCACATCCACATGGGTTTTTTGTCTGTCAGTTGCGCGGTCCAAGCACTGTGCATGTTGTACACCGTGTTAGACCACGCGGATGTGCGTGCGCTGAAAGTGATGAATACACACGAAACTTCAGAACCACTTTTGTATAGTTTTGTGCTTATCTTTCCAATCTGAGTGTAATCCTTCCATCATTATTGGTAGTATGTTGTGCTTGTGTTGACTGTTCATTCATTGTCTATGTTTGTGGTGAGCAATTTTTCGGTAATAACATGGTTCTTGCATTAATTCCATTTGGTTATCAAGTATAAGAAAGGTATACAAAACAAAGTTGTTGATATGTTTTCAATACCTTCTGTTAATGCATCCATTATTTTATAACATAGTTCTTTAGCTTATGATATTTACATTGAACAATATGCTAAAGGTGCAAATTTTAAGGATGTATATGAAATATCAACCCATGGTTCTACAATGGAAGAATTATATTATCATGTACATGACAAGTTGTTGTATTATCTTGGTAAATTGTGTATTCCACGAGATAAAAGAGTTCATGTAATCAGAGAAGCATCTACTTCTCGTATTTCTAGTCATTTTGGTGTAGGCAAAAAAATAGCTCAATGGAAATTCTATTGTTATTGTCCTCAGATGTATGAAACTGTGTCCAAATATGTAAAAGGATGTGTCATGTGTGCCACTACCAAACAAAGTAACATAAATTTGGGTTTGTACATGTCACTTCATGTACCTTCTCGTCCATGAAAAAGTGTGTCTATGAATTTTGCAGGGGGTTTTCCTATGTCTAAAAAAGGTCATGATTACTTGTATGTGGTAGTGGATATATTTAGCAAAATGCGTGTCTTGATTCCTTGTAAGAAGCGGGTGACGGGAGAGAATACTATACATATGTTTTTCTGGAATGTTTGGGCTCATTTTGGTTTTCCCACATGCATTGTATCTGATCGAGATTCTTGCTTCCTTGGGGAATTTTGGCCAACTTTGTGGGGATTAATGGACATCGAGCTTCAAAATAGCACTATTTTTCATCCAAAAATCAATGGACAAACATAAGTGGTCAACATGATAGTGATACATCTACTCTGGATATAATTTAGCAATCATCCTAAGCTTTGGGATGAACAATTGAATTATGTACAACATGCCTATAACAGTGCCATACATTCTTCTACATAGAGGTATCCTTTTGAGATGTTTTTTGAATATTTTCCTAAGTCTCCTTTAGAATTCATTTTTGGGAAAGGTTCAATGGTGGATGGACATAATGATGTAGACAAAGCCACGAAGTTCATTCAGAAAATCCAATTGGTTCATCAAGCTATGGAGGAACAATTGGAAAAGAGCCAAGTGAAGTATAAGGCCAGGTACGAGAAGCATCAAGTAGATCATCATTTCCAAGTTGGTGATCAATTTTGGTTATACATCCGTAAATAACGTCTTAAAGGTGAAGGTAAAAATCTCAAGCAAATCAAGAATGGTCCATTTACAATTTTGGAAAAGATTGATGAAAATTCTTTCCAATTAGATTTACCTCCATATATTCAGATGTATTCATGGGTGAATGTTTAAAACTTGAAACTATATGAGCGCGCCTCCTATGATTATGGATCAAGGTAAGAATGTTTCAGTTCCTTAAGTTGATGATTTTTCTCCTGAATATCTTTATGAGTTGCAGGAAGATATTATTCTTGATAGAAATATTAGGACTTGGCGAAGAGGAGATTTGGAATATCTTCATGTTAAAGGAATGCATCCAAGCATGATGGATGGAAATTGGAAAAGTTAGGGATTTGTACCCTCACTTGCTTGTTGAATGAAATTAAACTTTTGGTGGTCCAAAATCTTCTTAGTGGGGAGGATTGATCCAGTAGGATTCCCACAACTGATCCAAAATTGATGGTAACAAAAAATGATGAAAATATCTTCATGTCTAAGAGCTCATTAAGAGATTTCCAACACAATTTGAATGGGCTCAAATGAACATTGTATGCAAAAGTTATGGACTTCAAAAGTTGAAGACAAAACAAGGGGCAAGGGTTGACACATGGCACACCCAGAGGTTGACATGTTGCACATTCAAAAAATGACATGTGGCACACCTAGATGTTGATAGATGGCACATTTAGTGCAAACCTAGAGATTGATACATGAAACACCTACATTCAGACACTTGGCACACTCGCAGGAAAAAACATGATAGGTTGACACATAGCTTGATGGAAAGTTGACACACGACACCACATGGACCAACCAAAGGCTGCCATGTGGATATTCTAGAAAAATTATTTGGAACTAGGTCTTATCTCTGCATGGTGGTAGAACATTGGATGACAAGTTTCATTTAAAATTTTGGTTATATACTTAATGCAAATTTAACGAAAGGAGTTGAACTTGCAACCCTATCCTTATAAACCATACGCCTTACCACCACATTAGGGTTGAAACTTGTGTTATGTTATGCCTAGAATTATTTATAAGCTTACTTTTGTAGTAGTGTTTGGAGCATAAAGGCCATATATCATTTTTAATTGGGGAAGAAGTTAGAGGAAGTTTCTAGCAATGTTCTTGTATTCCTAGAAGAATTCTGAAGATGAATTTTGTAGGTTGAAGATAATTTTTTATGTCAAGAAGACATTTTTATGTACTTTTCTCATAATTTTAATGGATCTATGCCACTATTGAAGTGGACTCAGAGACGTATCCCATGAGGGGTGAACTCCCTTAACAACTTGTTTTTATTTGTCTTCTTTATTGTTGTTTATTCTCCATTTCTGTCAATTTAATTGCTCATTAAAATTTATTGAGTCCATTTAATTAATAAAGTTGTGGGAAATTGAAATTAGCAAAACAAAGTCAATTTAAGCTCTAATTTTGGACCAATATGATATATCTAGCAAGAAACTATGCAAGAGGCACTCAAGAAAATTGACTTATGAAAAAGAGACAATGCCTATATTACATGTTGTGGATATTTGGTATCCATACCTACTTAGGCAATGTTTCCAAATTAAAATTGATCATTGAAACCTGAAATAATTCCTAGAGCAAAGGATTTCTTTTCTTGAGCGACAAAAATGGGTATCCAAAATGTTGGGATATGAATATGAGATGATTTATATTAAGGGAAAGGAAAATGTGGTAGTAGATTCCCTCCCTGGAAAGTATGAAGAGGAAATGTTCCCCTTTTCACTCTCCATATTAATAGATTGGTTGGATGACATAAAAAATTAATGGTTAACAGATCCCAATACCACTATCATGATCCAACAACTTCAAATGGAACCCCATGCATATTAGGGCTACACATAAAAACGAAGATATTCTCTATAAAGGGCATCTTTATATGAACAAGTAGTAAAAATGTAAATCACGAGTGTTATCTAAACTACATTCCTCTCCTATAGTTGGTCATTTAGGGTTTCATAAAGATATGAGAGGATCAAATGTTCACTTTTCTAGGAAGGAATGAAGAAGGACATCTTCATTTTAGTGGTGGAGTGTGACATTTTCCAATGACACAAGGGAGAGATAGATGAACATTTAAGTGAACTACAACCTTTACCAATTCCACTGGCTATATGGACTGACATTTGTATGGACTTCATTGTGGGGTTACCAAATTTTGGAAATAAATATTTAATCATGGTTATGGTTAATTGTCTTTCCAAAAATTCTCTTTTTTGTTCTTTACAACACCCCTTCAATGCCTCTATAATAGCTCAAGTATTCATGGATAATATCTTTAAATCCATGGTATGTCACATTTGATTGTGAAAGACCATGACTCCACCTTCACTAGCAATTTCTGGAAAGAATTTCTTTGGCTCCAAGGCACATAATAACACCACATATCACCCCAAAAATTATTTTCAAAATGAATCTATCAACAATTTCTTGGAAGTATATTTGATATTTTCTAATTTAGAGAGACAATCACAGTGGATCCAGTGGTTAACTTTAGATAAATGGTGGTATAATACAAATTATCATGGTGCCACTTGAATGACTCCCTTTGATGTTTTTTATGGCTAGAAAAACCCATTAGTATTATCCTACTTACTAGGAGTCTCTAATGTGAAAGAAGAAGAAAAAAACCTCATAATATCTCAAGATGAATTCTCCACACTGTCAAGGATAACGTATTAATCGCTAAAAACTAGATGAAGCAACAAGATGATCAAAAATATTCCACACAACATTTTCACAAAGGGGCTTAGGTGTTCCTTCATCTATAGAATTTTAATAAATCCTTGCTCAATGATAACCACCAACAAAATCTTACTCCCAATTTTTGTGGCCCCTATAAGGTTCTCAAATGTATTAGGCCAGTGGCTTAAATGAAATGGTTGGATCTAATTTCCATATTCAAACTATATTTATAGATTTAGAAAACAAAGGTTCCATTTGGTTGTAGCCCAAGGACATCCACAACAAATAGATAAGCATCTTTTCTAGCACATTATACAAGAGTTTCTGATATAGGGAAGGATACACAACCCAACGATGCCACATGGGAAAACATAGATCCTTCAAATATTTCCACATATCTAGCCTAGAGGAACTTGTTTCTTTATAAGGGGGAGGGAATGATAGAATCCTACCCCAACCCCCTTAAGTATATAGATAGGTTGTTATGTATTAATTCCATCTCTCTTAAATAATGTCTGTGTATTAGATAGTGTGAAAGAAGTAATAGTAAGAAGGATTACTGGAAATTTTTGCCTACTAGAATGTTCCTTCACTAGAGAGTTCCTAGGAGGCTAGATAGAAACTATATAAAGAAGTCGAAGCAAGGTAATGAGATGTCTTCTTGAACATACTATAATTATATCTCTACTCAACTAGATGTTTCCCTTTAAATATGCAAGTGAACATTTCTTTCATCAATAAAGGAATTGCCAATTATGGTATTTTGGTTTTCCTACAATTGCTTATAATTGTTATAATTTGTCTTTTTTCACTCTAAATATTTTTATAGTATGTTATTTATGCTCTGAATATTCTTGTTTGATAATAAGGAACACCACATCAACAATACAAAAAAACATTTTGTTAATATCCAATTATATACATTTTGAATAAACAAATTTAGAGCTATCGTTCAGATTTCATGCGTATCTTACTGTACCAATGCAATCAAAGTCTACTATTGGATATGATAATGTGACTTGCATGTTTATATGATTAAGGATTGTACATCATTTATTGTATGGAAAGAGTGGTAATCTGGCTTGTTCCACCATAATTTTGTGCAACAATTAACACTAAGAACTCTGAAATGCATTTCATAAAAAATTAATTGATTACCATCCCCCACACAAACTAAAAAACAAAACAAATATTTATTGTATTCAAATATTTGTTCAAGTACATGGAGCCTTTCTTTCAGTAATCATTCTCTTCACCATATTAAATAAACTTTAGAAATTATTTACACAAAATATAAGAAAAGGTATATATATAGTTTATGAACAAACCAATTCACATAAATACATTAGTGTGCATGGAGGTGAGGGTTGAGGTATGGAGGAGGAACACATTGAATTTATGGGGGATTAAGATGAGGAAATTATTAACTCTATATTTAGAACTAGGGAATATCTAATCAATATGTGGAAGGCATCTAGGGACTATGGTGAGGAAATATCCAAGGGTCAAGAGGAAGACTTGGGTTCTCAAAACATAATAGTAGAGGGTAATATTCTATTGGTCATTTACATAATAAAAATCCTTAAAAGGGTGCAAGTTCATACGAATTCAAATGATATTACAAGAATCCACCTTGCATCCTTTCCAAACCACATAGTACAAAATGATAGAGGAGAAGTGTTGAAGGGCTCAAGATGGAGTATTAGTTACTGTGACAAATGGAGGGGAGATTTTTCAAAAATGGCAACGAATGGAAAGATTTGGCCATCGGAAGATGTTTTTCTTATTGAGTAAGGGTTAGGGATAGAATAGAGATTTAAATACTTGTACCTAATCCATATGCCATGTGTAGGTGAGGAAATTATTTGGAATATCACAACACTTGTGAAACCAACCTAGTGAGGACCAAAGTAAAAGAAAGTGATTGATAGTGCACAAACAAAATGTTTGTTTGGTTTTAATCAAAGAAGTTGGCATGTAGGAGATACTATATAATTTGGATAAAATGCTAATTTGGATATTTGAGAACCATAATTGAAACTCTAAGGCTATGGATGGAAAAGGTATGGCTAGGGCTTCTAGGGTTCACACTAAAACTTTGTATGTTTATACGTTGATGGATTTAATTTAAGTTCTACGTGGAAGAAAATGAAAAGCAAATTCCATCCTAAATATGTTATTGGGCCCATTGAAACTAGACTTGAGGATATGTATCCCATGATTTGATCCAAGGAAGGAAATGATGTATATCAAACTGGTGTGGGTAAAATTTCCCAAATTATATTTAATGGTGTTGAGGAACATGGAAGTATCYGATCCAAGGAAGGAAATGATGTTATATCAAAATGGTGTGGGTAAAATTTCCCAAATTATATTTAATGGTGTTGAAGAACATGGAAGTATTGAAGGCTCTAGGAAATAGGATTGGTAAGTTCATAGATATTGAAGTAGAATTTATTTAAAGTTAGCGAGGAAGGTAATGAAAATATCGGTGGAACTATATTTAACAGAAGGATTATTGGAGAAATTGAGATAATAAGGTGTAAATAGAAATTTACCTAGAAACTATATTATCGGAAGGGCCCATTTAGATTATGGAAGTGATATTTGGATAGGTATGTGTGGAAATATTGTCTAATCACAGTTTAAAAAGTGGGAATGGAATGAAAAGGTCAGGACTTCAAAGGGGTATCTAATTTCTTAGGTGATTGTAGAAATAATTACAAAAAGACAGGTCATTTATGAGGTAGTAAAGGAAAGAAAATTTGAAGGTTCAAGATATCCAAAGGTTTTGGAAGGCCTAGAAGAATCCAAAAATGTCATGATATAAGACTAGAAATTGGATTTTAGAGGCAGTAATCAATTTCCAAAGCATCAAGGAAAGTACCAAAAATAGGTAAGGATATCATTCCTCTCTACTTTGGCTCATTAATAAATTAAAATATATATCCTTCCATAGAAAATAGAATAGTGACTTCTTAATGTTTGATTATTTTTGTGGATATAATTTTAGATGGTAGTGAGTAGAAGGAAAACCTTAGATTGCCAAAAGATGAAGGAAAAGACCTTAATGAGGATAAATAGACAAGAAGGGTTTTTGAGAACTAGGGGTTTACCCTTAGGAAACCCTAATGATAGCGATCTCAAGTGGAAAATATTATAGTTGAATGGAAGAATCAACCTAGGTATAATTTAAGGCCTAGTAAGGATTTTGATGGTAGGAAAGATAAAATAATAGAGAGGGTTTTGGCCTTGGAGTAAAACCAAACTTCTATAGTAGGTAGAAATTTCTTTATATGTCCAACATATAAAGAGTTCCTTAATAAGGTTAACCCATGAAAATCCTTTCCTTAAATATGAGAGTGGTATGGGTTTCCCATAAGTAGTTAGTTCTCTAAATAGTCCTTTCTAATTACAATGATGATGCCATAATGATTCAAGAGAAAATGTGAAAAGGGTCAAAGATGTATCCATTATATTTTCATGCTTAAAAAGGTGGTCATTTTATTATTTAGATTCTGAGGGATGAACAAATGAAAAATATCTCTATGGCTAGGGGAAGAGCACAACAGACAAAACGACACCCTGAAATAAAATCTGATCTCAAATATGATATATAAATGAAATTATAATAAGATAAGGATAGAATCCTACCTCATCTAGACGTTTGAAGAAGACCACTGTCGAGCACACGACCCAAATCTTTATACCTGCAAATTGTCCTCAACAACCAAGATACAAAATCATGTGGTAATGATATATAATGTTAGCATAATCCATTAACATACATAAAAAATATGCCCATGGAAAATAATTCAAATATTTTCAAGATATCAATTGGACGAGAAAAGAGTATTTCTATTAATGTAATCAACAGAAGTACATAGGTGAAAAAATTCTTTAACGACACATATCAGAATAGAGAATTTAAGTCCCTCCATTTAGGTCTCCACCACTTCAATCCTCCACAAAGGAAAGCTCACAAGTAAGAGTCAATGAAGTTCTCCATCACAAGGTAGGAAGATCTTGGGGGATGAATAAAGGAAGTTCAAACTTTCAAGGACAAAGGGATGCAAACTCAATATGAAGTGAAATTTCTCAAGAGTATCTTTGCTCTCAATGTTGAATTCTTGAATTTTCCTCAAGGCTTGGATATGGCTCAATTTATACCCTCCAAATGGAATTGAAGGGTCGAATCAGAGCATTTACAGTATATGGAAGGTCAAGGATCATGGATCACGTGACATGGCATAGAAACCTGCCATATTTTTTTAATTTTTAAGCACCAAACCTGATGTAAATGGGTTGTAGTGAAGAAACCTACGTATATGTGAGTTTTCTAACTAGTAGGTCACGTATATGAATAAAAATGTGTATTTTTAGCTATGGAGTGAATACATAGGGAAATTTAAGTTTGTAGAGGGAAATGGAAGGCCATCCAAGAAAGATGCATGGACCGAGGAAAAGTTTTCTATAACATATGTCCCCTAATGTGTGAGGTCAAAGGAGTATTTGCGATGGCTGAAATACATTATAATTCCTATAAGTGGAGTAATGAAGACTGAACTGGAAGTACTAGTTACTCATGAGAATATTACAATCCATAATGACTCTGTACACATTCCTGCCAATATTAATTACACTACATATCCATGTGAATATATATCAAATAGTTGTTTATGGCCATGAAGAGGCAATACAAAGTGGACACAGGCCATAGGCTCTCATAGTCACAAACAAGACATAGTTGAGTCCAGTCTCAAAATCAACCAAATATATATGTATACACTGGAGTACAATATGATCTTCCATGAGTACTGAAGTTATATAGGTACTGTTCCAATGAAAGACAACAACAAATATGGGGTGCTGCTACTGTAAGTTGGAGGTATTCTACACTATCCGTCGAAGGTGCAAGTCTACATTATGTGAATAGAGGAATTGAAGTTTAACACAATGACACTTTGTTTGATTACTGGTCATTAAGGTATACCATTAAAAATGTGAGACAACCCATCTATAATGAAAGTAGGGGTCAAGGAACTGATTACATTCGACAAGTGTGAATAAGGGTGTTAAGGTTGAACACTTGAATAATCCATCAATCAAGAAAAAATGATGTATCCCCAATTATCGATGGCAGGAGAACCTACCATTGATGACTGCAAAACTCTAGGTACTCATAGGACTCTAGGTCTCATTTCCAGAATAGATGAGTTGAAGTCAATGGAAGGAGACCCGCTGAAAGGAGAGAATTAAGGAATTTATCATCATCTAGCAAGAGGTGCAACACAATATCTTGATGATTAGGA
Source organism: Picea mariana (assembly GCA_032191745.1). NCBI lineage: Eukaryota > Viridiplantae > Streptophyta > Pinopsida > Pinales > Pinaceae > Picea > Picea mariana. The sequence continues at coordinate 67,569 of JASDQU010436714.1, forward strand.
GGTGTTATCACATGAACTTGTCAGGGTCTTGTGAGTTGGTGGGTTATACCCGAGTCTATGCCCATGCCCTGTTTTTCTCTCTTTTGCAGGACATGTCTTTAAATTTTCCCCTTCGACTGAAAAAATCTATTTGTTTGCCCCTTTTTGTTTAAGCACTCATCTTCATTACCTCTGTCAATGATCTTTCTGTTTTCCCGAACCCTTAGATAGTCGTCTGAGTTTTTATTTTACGCAGGCCGCAGCCATGAGAACAAAGAACAACACTTAGATCTGTTTGATATGGAATCAAATCAAGCGAGCGAGAAAGTTCAATTTTCAAATGAGGAGATTCCATTCGAAATTCATATTTGCGTCTCTCAGGCGATCGGGATCGTAAAGTTGCGTGGATTTTAACGTCAGAGAAAGGTCCGAAGTTGTGAGGTCAATCTTAGCCATTGGCGCTGGGAAAGGCACGTGGTGAAAGATAATCATTTGGCGGTTTCAGAAGTCAGGAAAGTACAGAGGCAAAGTTGTTAGGACTCGCGAGGTGCAAACTCCCGATATGATCTGGGCCGTTGGATCGAGGAAAGTCGTGGACCATCAATCTGAGGTGAGTGCGAAATCAGAAATTGGGAGAAGGGAGGTGAGTATTCCTTGAACTTCCCGAGACGCAAAATCTTGATACGCACCTTTTGGACATGCGATTGGTCATAACCAGAGTCACATTATTGAAGGTTAAGGAGAGGAGTTGGCACTCTCTAGGATCCAATTCGCGATTTCAAAAATTGGGAGAAGGGAGGTGAGTAGCCTTTCAACTTCCTGAGATACGAAATCCTGATACAATATGGACCATGGATCTTATAGGGACAGGTGGCAACTGATATGATGGTTTGTGAAAGTGAATTTCGGGAGTTTTGGGAGCAATCGTGGCCATCAGATGCATAGTAGATCTGATTGTCGATTTGAAGAAGGGAAATTTCGCAATTTCAGAAATGGGGAGAAGGGAGGTGAGCAGCCTTTCAACTTCTCGAGATGCAAAATCCTGATACGCCCAGGTGTTGGGCCCATGGACATGACTCGAGGTCGCATGCAGGAAAAATGTGGTGAAGGAGACGCTGTCCAGGAGCTTTGGGAGCGCGAAAGAAAGAGTGTGAATTTCATGAGACCTGTACAAGAAGACAAAGATGCCTGTGTGAGTTAAAGATTGAGACCATCATGGTTTCAAGGTGTCGGGTTGACTCGAAGGGTCGCTAGCATAGTAGATCCCTAGACGTTAAGTCCCATCCTGATCCTGATGAAGGAAGTTAATGAAAAAAGGAGTGGTGGTTGAAACCTTGGATCACTCCATAAATGGAAGGTATGAAAGGTTCGACCGTGGGGACTGAACTGTCAGCCCGTGGTACTCCTGCGAGCATATTTTCCTGCAACACCCATGTTGATCTGAGCTCGTGTCTAACAGATGAATGCTCACATAGTATGACAGGGTAGGTGCCAACTGGAAGCTTTGAATGTAGGGGTACGATCACGCTCCTCGTAGTTGCAACAATTTTGAGTATATATACTTAGTTTTGATATTTTGTTATGGTCGATGGTTGAGCTAAGATCCCGTATTGTAATTTTTTAATGAAGCTCTGGTTCTTTGGTTATGTAACTTGATATGAGATTTCTTGTTTAATTAAAGCCAAATTCTATTTACATCTTATCTGTGTCTGATACTGAATGTTCATGATCGAAGGATTCATATGAATTGTGGTGATTGTGTTGTAATGAATGTTTGATTGCAGTGCAGTTATAGCGTTTTCAGTTTCCTGAAACTTTGAATTCAAGAGGATTTTGTTTTCATAGTTTTTCCTCCTTAGGCTATTGGAAGACTTGATGTATAGAGCATACCTTTACATCTTCTCCTCAATTTCTTCCTCCTACTCACTTTTACTGAAACTTACTGGCTGAAGTTGATCAAGACCTCATTTGGTTGTGCATACTGCCCCAATTTTCTGAGTTAAAATTATATTCTCTTGAGTTTTCCCCATTTGACCTCTTTAAATCCATTAACCGTGACATATAAACTGATGGGTACTGGGCTTACCTCTGCCACAATATAGAGGTGACTTCTGGTGCTAACATTTTTCACGTTGTTGCCGGGAACGAATTGAATATTTTTCCTTGGGATTGAACGGAAAATCTTACTAATTCTGAAGGTGCATCAGAACTCAATATATTGAAGATTGCAGCTTGCACCTGGTGACTCCACCATCTGGAGACTCCACTGTTTCAGTTCTGGCTCCTAAAGGCAGACACACGAGGTCCACTTCACTGTTGCCTCTAGCAACGTCTGAAGCTGACCCATAGGAAATTATCAGAAAGGGAAAGATCGCTCAAAAAGGTACCTCTATTGATGTACCAAGTTTTTATGATAATTTGCATAATCCCTCTTTACAAACTATAGTAACTATTTCTGATTCTCCTATTATACAAACTGCTGGAGTTTCAAGAAATTTAAGTTTTGGGAGTTTTCCTGTCGATTTCTCCCCTCCTATTCTTGGTTTGAAAGGAGAGATCTTTGACACCGCTTTCTCCCCCGAAGTTGTGAAGTGGAAGGAAAGAGATTTGACCTTAGAAGAATTTCCTACTCCTCCTCCTATTAGAGTTGCTGCAACTACAGAAGGGGAAACCTATGTTACCTCTAGCCCCTCATATTTATCTCCTAATGCTCAGCGTTTTCCTTTTTCTCTCAGAAACACAACCCCAATATCGCCCGTCCAAACTCCATCCCCTCCACCTCACATCCAAATGGCAGGAGCTAATCCTCCTAGGAACATGATGTCTAAGATATTGGTTGCTAGATACGCCCCTCTAGTTTGACCTCAGCCTATGAATGCTCTCCCAACCACATACTACCTTAAGCGCATGCCCCAATTCACAAGAAAGGGAGACATGACTGCAGAAGAGCACCTTGTATCCTTTTATAGATTTGCAGAGATTCAGGCCATCGAAACTGAAGATGTGTGGATGAGAGTTTTCATACAGAACCTTGATGGTGATGCTAGGAATTAGTTTAAGGACTTGCCTCCTAGATCTATTGACGAGATTGCTGCTCTGGATGATTCATTCTTAAGAAATTGGGGCAATAAAAAATATCTCCTTTATTATATTACTTAATTCGGGGCACTTAAGAGAGAAGAAGGGGAATTTGTTTCAGACTTCAT
>JASDQU010436714.1:70803-84445 GCA_032191745.1 Picea mariana
CTCAACAACCAAGATACAAAAGCGTGTGGTAATGATATATAATGTTAGCATAATCCATTAACATACATAAAAAATATGCCCATGGAAAATAATTCAAATATTTTCAAGATATCAATTGGACGAGAAAATAGTATTTCTATTAATGTAATCAACAGAAGTACATAGGTGAAAAAATTCTGTAACGACACATATTAGAATCAAGAATTTAAGTCCCTCCATTTAGGTCTCCACCACTTCAATCCTCCACAAAGGAAAGCTCACAAGTAAGAGTCAATGAAGTTCTCCATCACAAGGTAGGAAGAGCTTGGGGGATGAATAAAGGAAGTTCAGACTTTCAAGGACAAAGGGATGCAAACTCAATATGTAGTGAAATTTCTCAAGAGTATCTTTGCTCTCAATGTTGAATTCTTGAATTTTCCTCAAGGCTTGGATATGGCTCAATTTATATCCTCCAAATGGAATTGAAGGGTCGAATCAGAGCATTTACAGTATATGGAAGGTCAAGGATCATGGATCATGTGACATGGCATAGAAACCCGACATATTTTTTTAATTTTTAAGCACCAAACCTGATGTAAATGGGTTGTAGTGAAGAAACCTACGTATATGTGAGTTTTCTAACTGGTAGGTCACGTATATGGATAAAAATGTGTATTTTTAGCTTTGGAGTGAATACATAGGGAAATTTAATTTTGTAGAGGGAAATGGAAGGCCATCCAAGAAAGATGCATGGACCGAGGAAAAGTTTTCTATAAAAGATGTCCCCTAATGTGTGAGGTCAAAGGAGTATTTGCGATGGTTGAAATACATTATAATTCCTATAAGTGGAGTAATGAAGACTGAACTGGAAGTACTAGTTACTCATGAGAATATTACAATCCATAATGACTTTGTACACATTCCTACCAATCTTAATTACACTGCAGATCCATGTGAATATATATCAAATAGTTGTTTATGGCCATGAAGAGGCAATACAAAGTGGACACAGGCCATAGGCTCTCATAGTCACAAACAAGACATAGTTGAGTCCAGTCTCAAAATCAACCAAATATATCTGTATACACTGGAGTACAATATGATCTTCCATGAGTACTGAAGTTATATAGGTACTGTTCCAATGAAAGACAACAAAAAATATGGGGTGCTGCTACTGTAAGCTGGAGGTATTCTACACTATCCGTCGAAGGTGCAAGTCTACATTATGTGAATAGAGGAATTGAAGTTGAACACAATGACACTTTGTTTGATTACTGGTCATTAAGGTATACCGTTAAAAATGTGAGACAACCCATCTATAATGAAAGTATGGGTCAAGGAATTGATTACATTCGACAAGTGTGAATAAGGGTGTTAAAGTTGAACACTTGAAGAATCCATCGATCAAGAAAAAATGATGTATCCCCAATTATCGATGGTAGGAGAACCTGCCACTGATGACTGCAAAACTCTAGGTACTCATAGGACTCTAGGTCTCGTTTCCAGAATAGGTGAGTTGAAGTCGATGGAAGGAGACCCGCTGAAAGTAGAGAATTAAGGAATCTATCATCATCTAGCAAGAGGTGCAACACAATATCTTGATGATTAGGAGGTGTTATCACATGAACTTGTCAGGGTCTTGTGAGTTGGTGGGTTATACCTGAGTCTATGCCCATGCCCCGTTTTTCTCTCTTTTGCAGGACATGTCTTTAAATTTTCCCCTTCGGCTGACAAAATCTATTTGTTTGCCCCTTTTTGTTTAAGCACTCATATTCATTACCTCTTTCAATGATCTTTCTGTTTTCCTGAACCCTTAGATAGTCGTCCGAGTTTTTATTTTACGCAGGCCGCAGCCATGAGAACAAAGAACAACACTTAGAGCTATCTGATATCGACTCAAATCAAGCGAGTGAGAAAGTTCAATTTTCAAATGAGGAGATTCCATTCGAAATTCATATTTGCGGCTCTCAGGTGATCGAGATCGTAAAGTTGCATGGATTTTAACGTCAGAGAAAGGTCCAAAGTCGCGAGGTCAATCCTAGCCATTGGCATTGGGAAAGGCACGCGGTGAAAGATAATCATTTGGCGGTTTCAGAAGTCAGGAAAGTACAGAGGCAAAGTCGTTAGGACTCGCGAGGTGAAAACTCCCGATATGATCTGGGTCGTTGGATCGAGGAAAGTCGTGGACCATCGATCTGAGGTGAGTGCGAAATCAGAAATCGGGAGAAGGGAGGTGAGTATTCCTTCAACTTCCTGAGATGCAAAATACTAATACACACCTTTTGGACATGCGATTGGTCATAACCAGAGTCACATTATTGAAGGTTAAGGATAGGAGTTGGCACTCTATAGGATCCAGTTCATGATTTCAGAAATCGGGAGAAGGGAGGTGAGTAGCCTTTCAACTTCTCGATATATGAAATCCTGATACGATGTGGACCGTGGATCTTATAGGGACAGGTGGAAACTAATAAGATGGTTTGTGAAAGTGAATTTTGGGAGTTTTGGGAGAAATCGTGGCCATCATATGCATAGTAGATCTGACTGTTGATTTGAAGAAGGGAAATTTCGCAATTTTAAAAATGGGGAGAAAGGAGGTGAGTAGCCTTTCAACTTCCCGAGATGAAAAATCCTGATACGCTCAGGAGTTGGGCCCATGGACATGACCCGAGGTTGCATGCAGAAAAAATGCGGTGAAGGAGACGTTGTCCAGGAGCTTTGGGAGCGCGAAAGAAAGAGTGTGAATTTCATGAGACCTGCACGAGAAGCCGAAGATGCCTGTGTGAGTTAAATATCGAGACCATCATGGTTTCAAAGTGTCAGGTTGACTCGAAGGGTCGCTAGTAGCGCATGTTATATCCCTGGACGTTAAGTCCCATCCTGATCTCGATGAAGGAAGTTAATGAAAAAAGGAGTGGTGGTTGAAACCTGGGATCACTCCATAAATGGAAGGTATGAAAGGTCCGACCATGGGGACTGAACTGTCAGCTCGTGGTACTCCTGCGAGCATATTTTCCTGCAACACCCATGTTGATCTGAGCTTGTGTCTGATAGAAGAATTCCCACATAGTCTGACAGGGCAGGTGCCAACTGGAAGCTTTGAATGCAAGGGTACGATCACCCTCCTCGTAGTTGTAGCAGTTTTGAGTATATATACTCAGTTTTTATATTTTGTTATGGTCGATGGTTGAGCTAAGCTCTCGTATTGTAATTTTTTAATGAAGCTCTGGTTCTTTGGTTATGTAACTTGATATGAGATTTCTTGTTTAATTAAAGCCAGATTCTATTTACATCTTATCTGTGTCTGATACTGAATGTTCATGATCGAAGGATTCGTATGAATTGTGTTGATTGTGTTGTAATGAATGTTTGATTGCAGTGCAGTTATAGCGTTTTTAGTTTCCTGAAACTTTGAATTCAAGAGAATCTTGTTTTCATAGTTTTTCCTCCTTAGGCTGTTGGAAGACCTGATGTATAGAGCATACCTTTACATCTTCTCCTCAATTTCTTCCTCCTACTCAGATTTACTAAAACTTACTGGCCGAAGTTGATCAAGACCTCATTTTCTTGTGCATACTGCCCCAATTTTCTGAGTTAAAATGATATTCTCTTGAGTCTGCCCCATTTGACCTCTTTAAATCCATTAACTTTGACATATAAACTGATGGGTACTGGGCTTACCTCTGTCGCAATCTAGAGGTGACTTCTGGTGCTAACATTTTTCGCGTCATTGCTAGGAATGAATTGAATATTTTTCCTTGGGATTGAACGACAAATCTTACTAATTCTAAAGGTGCATCAGAACTCAGTACATTCAAGATTGCACCTTGCACCTGGTGACTCCACCATTTGGAGACTCCACTGTTTCAGTTCTGTCTCCTAAAGGCAGACACACGAGGTCCACTTCACTGTTGCCTCTAGCAATGTCTGAAGCTGACCCATAGGAAATTATCAGAAAGGGAAAGATCACTCAAAAAGGTACCTCTATTGTTGTACCAAGTTTTTATGATAATTTGCATAATCCCTCATTACAAACTCCAGTAACTGTTTCTAATTCTTCTATTATACAAATTGCCGGAGTTTCAAGAAATTTAAGTTTTGGGAGTTTTCCTGCCGATTTCTCCCCTCCTATTCTTGGTTTGGAAGGAGAGAGCTTTGACACCACTTTCTCCCCCGAAGTTGTGAAGTGGAAGGAAAGAGCTTTGACCTTAGAATAATTTCCTACTCCTCCTCCTATTAGAGTTGCTGCAACTACAGAAGGGGAAACCTATGTTACCTCTAGCCCCTCATATTTATCTCCTAATGCTCAGCCTTTTCCTTTTTCTCTCAGAAACACAGCCCCAATATCGCCCGTCCAAACTCCATCCCCTCCACCTCACATCCAAATGGCAGGAGCTAATCCTCCTAGGAACATGATGTCTAAGATATTGGCTGCTAGATACGCCCCTCTAGTTTGACCTCAGCCTATGAATGCAATCCCAACCACATACTACCTTAAGCGCATGCCCCAATTCACGATAAAGGGAGACACGACTGCAGAAGAGCACCTTGTATCCTTTTATAGATTTGCAGAGATTCAGGCCATTGAAACTGAAGATGTGTGGATGAGAGTTTTCATACAGAACCTTGATGGTGATGCTAGGAATTAGTTTAAGGACTTTCCTCCTAGATCTATTGATGGGATTGTTGCTCTGGATGATTCATTCTTAAGAAATTGGGGCAATAAAAAATATCTCTTTTATTATATTACATAATTCGGGGCACTTAAGAGAGAAGAAGGGGAATTTGTTTCAGACTTCTCAAAGAGATTTAATAAGATGTATAAAAATATTCCCGCTGAAGTTAAACCCACGTAGACCTCTACTAAGATGGCTTATGCTAATGCTTTCGACCCTAATTTTTGCCTCTTATTGAGAGAAAGAAGAGCTACCTCCTTGGCTCATATGCAATATGCAGCCATTGAAGTAGAATCTAATATGCTTGCAGTTGATAAGATTAGGATTAAGGATTATAGAGATAGAAGAAAAGGTAAGTCTAAATGTTCGACTTCTAGTTCTTTTGTTGCCCCCCCCCCCAAATGGATGAAGTAGCCAAACTACTGAAGTCTCTTTTTGCTAGAATGGAAAGGGTCAAATTGGAAGGAAAGTAGAGCTATAGGAATCCCCAAAATGTTGATAACAAAGGTAACTTTAGGAGACCTACTAATTCCCCTCAGACCATCCAAAGAGATCAGAGAAATAGAAACAAAGATGATAAGAAAATACAAACTCCTCTCCAAAATAACCTGGTTACTGATGAAGATGAAGAGGAAGAAGATATTGATCCTAAGATCCATTGCCTTGGATATATCTCTTCGTCCCCTCATTTAACTCAGTCTGCATATGAAGAGGCCCTCATCAGTAATCAACTGAATGAGCTAAGTAAAGGGGAAGAGGCCAGCCACACTCCAAACAGATATAATCTGAGGTCCAAATATAAAGAAGGGAAATCTGACATCCCTGATCGGACTACCAGAGAAGACAACCTGCTAAAGATATTGCAGACCGAAGCAAGGAAAAGAAGGCACAAACCCCCCCACCAGTGGTCAAAAGTCCTGTTCCAGAAGTGAGAGAAATTCTAAAGCCCCCCTCCTCTTTCAACTATAAGCATGAAATACAAAAAATTAGAATCCCTGTACCCATTTCAGAGTTGGTCAAGCATGAAGACTTCAAAATGTGCCTCTCCAAAATTTTGCAGCCTGAACCTTCGTCTCATTCCATAGACTCAATAAACCTCCAAGATGAGAAGCCTCCAGTCATCCTAGTTCCTTTGGTAGAAGATAGAGACAATCCATCCCCTCCCTTCTATACTTCACTGAACATACATGACAAGGTGTTGCATAACTGTTTGATGGATTCAGAGGAATATCACAATCTTATGACTAATATTGTCATGGAAGAAATCGGTCTGGAGATTAAAAAATCCTACCATGACCTGTATTCTTTCGAATCCAAGAAGGTCAAGTGCCTTGGGGTTATAAAAGACTTGGTCGTATCTCTGTTCCAGCTGCCAATGAAAAGTGTGATCATGGACATCGTGGTAAATGACGTTCCACCTAAGTTCGAGATGCTTCTGTCTAGATCTTAGATAAAAAGACTAGGGGGAAATTTGAAGATGGACCTCACCTATGATACCATTCCAATGTTTGGGGGTGAGCATAGAAAACTTTATGGGGAAGCTCAGTTGGCCTACATAATTAGTGATGAAGCAAACCCCACAAACCATCCTATCTTTTCTCTTGACACAGATTTGGGATCTAGTTTGTTGCAACTCTCCGGTGCTCCTGAACCTCCTCTGGAAATAAAAAAAACGACCTATTAATTTTTGTGAAAATTCCTCTCCTATCACCTCTGTGTGGAAAATGTTCTTCGATGGAGCCACTTCTAAGGAAGGTGATGGTGCTGGAGTGGTTCTTATTTCACCTGCTCAAGAGACTATAGCTCTGTCCTACAAGTTAGAATTCAGAGCTACCAATAATGTGGTAGAGTATGAAGCCCTCTTATTAGGTTTGAGGGCTACAAAAGACATGAGAATTGAAGAGATATCAGTATTTGGGGACGCTGAGTTAATTGTCCATCAAGTCAGAAACCTCTACCAAGCTAAGAACCCTAGGCTAAGAATTTATAGAAATGAAGTGTGGGACCTTATTAATTTTTTTTTTCTATCTTTCAACATTTCATTTATTCCAAGAGAAGAAAACATCATGGTTGATTCTCTGGCTGTTTCAATGAGAAATTTCAGAGTCCCTTTGCCACCAAAGCTCAGGTATGATGTAGAATTAAATTACAGACCCCTTATACCTGATAATGTTAAGCATTGGAAAGTATTTGAGGATGAACTTGAGATCAAAAGATTCCTTGAGACCGTTGATGAGTTCTATGCACTACATATTGATCAAGATCAAGATTCTGAAAGTAATCCTCATGCTGATGTTTTCCTGAAAAGAATCACTAATCACCATATTGTTCAGTTTCCTAGAAATCACATTCCGAAGGGACTAGTTCCTTTGGAAAGAATATTTGACAGAAATGATGTGGCAGTGAAAGTTAAAGGACCGGTTGATGATGTTGATGTAACTGAATGCAATATTGGTACAAAGAAAGATCCAAAATTTATCCAGTTGTTGAGTAGTCTATCAAGGGAACAAAGGGACGAATATGCTGAGTTATTAAAGGAGTTTGTTGATGTGTTTTCCTGGACTTATGAGGATCTCATAACATAGGACACAAGGAAGAGACCAAGCCATTTAGGCAGAGACCAATCCATTTAGGAAGAAACTGAGACAGATCAACCCTATGTTGTTGCCTATCATGGAGAAAGAGGTAAAAAATATTTTAGATGCCCAGATTATAGTTCCTTTGAGGTATTCTGAATGGGTGGCCAACTTGGTCCTAGTAAGAAAGAAGAACGGAGAAATCAAACTTTGTGTTGATTTCTAGAACCTACATAGAAGCTCCAAAAAAGATAATTACCCATTGCCGAAAATGGAGCACATATTGCAGAGGGTGATAGGTGCATCCATGATGTCCATGATTGAAGGATTTTCTGGCTACAATCAGATTTGTTTCTTAACTGAAGATAGAGAGAAGACAACATTCACCACTCCATGGGGCACATTCATCTATGCCAAGATGCCCTTTGGATTGATGAACATAGGAGAAACTTTCCAGCGCGCTATGGACATTGCCTTTATTAGGGAAAAGGATAAATTTGTAGTCATTTATCTGGATTAAATTATAGTTTTCTCCAAGACTGATAAAGAACATTGTCATCATCTGAGAAAGGTCTTCCAAAAATGCAGAAAATTTGGTCTCTCCCTGAATCCTAAGAAGTCATTGTTTGCTATGAAGGAGGGAAAATTACTGGAGCACATAGTATCAGCTGAGGGAGCAAACATCGATCACAGCAGGGTGGAAGCCATCCAAACCTTAGCACTCCCTAGATCCAAGAAAGAAGTTCAGTCTTTCTTGGGGAAGATTAATTTTCTGAGAAGGTTTGTTTCTAATTTTGTTGAACTAGTAAAGGACATTACAGTCATGTTGAGAAAAGGAAACGAAATCAAATGGACTGCTGGATCTCGTAGTTCCTTCAGTCAAATAAAGAAGGCCATGACCGAAGCATCTATGCTCATCAGTCCTAATTATTCCAAAGATTTTATGATTTTCTCCTTTGCTTCATTTGATATCGTGGCAATCGTTTTGTTGCAAAAGAATGACGAAGGTTTCAAGCAGCCCATTTCCTTTTTCAACAGGGAATTGAGAGATGCAAAGCTGAAATATGAAATCATGGAAAAACAGGCTTATTCCCTGGTTAAGGCTCTCAAATCCTTTAGGGTATATGTTTTTCATTCAAAGGTCATTGCATATGTCCCTTCATCTTCTGTGAAGGTGATTCTCATTTATCCATACATAGACGAGAGAAGGAGCAAATGGATTGCTAAAATCCTTGAATTTGACTTGGAGATAAGACCCACTAAGTTGGTTAAGAGTCAAGTTTTATCCAAGCTGCTGGCTGAAACTAATTTCAAAGCCTTGGGGGTAAATTTCATAAACGCTTGCTCATAAAATCAGCAAGGTGAGTCATTTGATACGATTTCTCAAGCCTGCCCTCCATTAGCAGAATGTGCTTGGTACATGGACATCATTTTCTTTCTATAGAAGTTACAACCTCCTGATGGCATGGAAAAAATAAAAGTAAGAGATTTAAAGATCTAATCAATTAAATATTGCCTCATTGATCAAGTTTTATATTGGAAAGATCCTCTAGGGGTGTTGTTGAGATGTTTAGACCCACAGGAAGCCCAAAAGATCATGTTTGACTTTCATGATAGTTTGTGTGGGGGACATCATTTCTAGAGAACCACAACCAACGAGATTCTCAGAGTTAGGTATTTCTGGCCTAGCCTATTCACTGATGTTTGTGCTAAAATCAAGGCTTGTGTCAAGTGTCAGAAATTCTCAGGAAAACAACAACTCAAGTCCTTGCCTTTAAATCATGTGGTGGCTTCAGGACCCTTTCAGTAGTGGGGCCTAGATTTTATCTGGGAGATTCATCCAGCTTCCAGTGGTCAGCACAGGTGGATCTTGATTGCCACAGATTACTTTACCAAGTGGATAGAAGCTATCCCCACAAGGAGCGCTTCTCACAAGGTAATCATTGGTTTTCTTGAGGATATTATAGAAAGGTGTGGATGTCCGAAAATAATTGTCACTGATAATGCTGCATCCTTTAAGGACAAACCATTAATTGAATTCTATGAGAAGTTTGGGATTGCATTGATTCACTCAACTCCTTATTACCCTCAAGGGAACTGACTAGCAGAGTCCTCTAAAAAGAGCGTTATAAAGATCATCAAAAGATTGTTAGAGAACAATAAGAAAGCATGGCATTCAAAGCTCAAGTTTGCTCTGTGGGTTGAAAGAGTGACAACAAAGAAATGTCTTGGTGTCTCTCCTTTTCAGCTTGTATATGGAATTGAGGCCATCTTTCCTTCTAAGCTGGCCTTACTCGTGGAAAAATTCTTTCAAGACTGCCAAGGAGAGCCTGATCATATGATCATAAGGATACAACAGTTGGTGGAAGTACAACAGGCTAGAGAGCAGTTATTGGACAAATCACATCAACATCAATAGAAGATCAAGTAGGATTTTGACATAAAAGTAAGAAAAGAGGATTTCCAGCTGGGAGATCTAGTACTAAAATGGGATGCGCCCAAGCAGGATAAAAGAAAGCACGGTAAATTTGAGGCCTTATGGATCACCCCCTGTTACACATTATTTTCGTCACCCTTACGACCATTAGTGATGTAAACCTATCCTTTGTCTTTAGAAGGATCAATAACCTGAATTCTTGAAGAAATAAGGGAGAAGAACTTTCCCTTAGAGAAGAAGTTTTATTTTCCTTTATAAAAACCCTATTAAAGAGGACTTCCACAGGCTGCTCTATACATAGGGTGCGGAAATTCCTGATTTCCGTAGGCTCAACTATATCTTTAAAACAAAAAGTTTTAATTTTCTTACTTTGCATTAGTTTGGGGACATCCTTGCATTTGAATTAGTGAAATTACATGGTTTTTGGCATTTTTTGGTCTTGAATTCTGAAAAATTTCCCCCCTCATGGCCCGTGAATCGTGAATCATGTATTGGTGTATAGTCTCTTTGTCTCATTTCTTGAAAATATTTATATTGATGAGTGTAATAAAATTTTGGGACATTGTGCATTTGGGAATTATAAACATTTTCTCCTTCTCGTAATATAGCTTTCATCAAAGTGAAATATTTTCATTCTCATTTCTTTGCATTGTTTCGAGTCAGTCAAAACACCATATTGTCCATGCTATTTTCCTTCTGAGTAACAACAACCTTAAAAATAAAACGCTTATAAAAATTGATTAGACATTTTTATATTTTCTGGTAGAAAACCTACATTAGATTAGTTGTAGGGCTTTGGAATAGGTGTGAAAGATAACTTTCCAAAGCTGCAAATAAACATAGAATCTTGCGTTAGGGAGCGGTGAAATCCACTTGCTACATTTTGTCCTGGGAAGCCCTTCTCACACAAGGGTCAAACCTAAGATCGCATTGAGACTGGTAGAGTTACTCACCCTGATTTGTTGGTATTGGTGTAGATATTGCGCGTATTATGGGGGTCGCTTGAAGGTATACCCACAAGGATGAGTAGAATCCTTTCAAGTTGATTTCGAGCTAGATACCCTGCCCTTGTGCATGGATCGGACTGTCGAATGTTTCCCTAGGCATCATTGTTGTAGTTGGTAACCTTAGTGGCCTATCTCTTTCGTCTCTTTACACGAGGTGACTGTGGAGGGGCAAGTATTCATGATACCTAGAATCGATGTTGGCCAAACTCACTTGGGCTCCTTGGAGGGTATACCCACATTTATGTGTGGGAGCTTGCACTAGGGTGTAAGTCCGTTAAGCAGGTGGTGAACATAACTTTTCCACCCGATCTATCTTAGCCCCTTCTTATTTTGTTCCCGGGACGTTGGATTTCAACACTAACTAGTGTGCTCATTGTGAGAAGGTTTTGTTTGCTTGCTTGCTTACTAGATTTTTAGCGTTTGTTGCTTTTTTTCCCTAGTGGACTCGGGGTTGGATTTTTGTTTTTAATGGCGCTAGTTCCCAGAATGACCAATGCAAGAACCCCTTTGCCAGGGGAACCTTTTGTTTTTCCTTCTTACGAAAACATTGGTTTTCCTCACATCGCTACTTTGAGCTTTCCAAGTCTCACAATTGGATTACCAGTATGGTTGTTTTCCACTCAGGTAATCCCGAATGCAGCTAGTGCTTTTGTTGTAAGCACTTCCCCGCAAGAACATCAACCTCATGTTGATCCTTCACCTTCTTCACCAGTAAGATCTTCTTCACCTTCTTCACTTGCAAGATCTTCTTCCATTTCATCTTCTTTGCCGAGTGAAATATTTCAAGCCAGTAACCCGGTGGATAAGAAGAAGAAGAAAAGGAAGATTAAGAAGAAGAAAAATAAGCGAGGGTCCAAACTTCCAACCACTGATGGACATGTTGGAAAGAAAACAATTACTGTTAATCGTGATGGGAGTGTTGATTGTTAGGACCACACAATGCGCCTTTTTGCCCATACTTTTTTCCACTATTACACTCTTGTTCACTCACATTTAAACTCATATCATCACTTTATCTGATCATTCCAAAGGTATACAACGTCCCTTCTCATTACTATACGTTTAATCTGTTTTGCCTAATATTTTACATCACTCTCGTACTTAACCATTGATTAGAAATGTATAAGTGCTGAAACAGTTCAAACTCTAGATTAGCATTTGAGGCCTGTTCCTGAAACAACAATTCACAGAAGCTGTTACACAGTCCAGGGTTGCAGATGCTGAAACACAAAGCTGTTACACAGTCTAGGGTCGCAGATGCTGAAACACAAAGATGTTACACAGTCCAGGGTCGCAGAAGCTGAAACACAAAGCTGTTACACAGTCCAGGGTCGCAGTTGCTGAAACACAGAATCGACGATGCTGAGTTCATGGTCACGATGCTGAAACACAAAGGAAGCCGTTACACAGTCAACGGTCAACAACAACTCTACAACAGTTGCACCGTGAGCCAAGCACCAACCATCGATCCTACATGAGAATGCTGAAACAGTCAAGAGCGCAAATCTCGTGGCTGAAACAGCCCACAATTTGCGGTGCTGAAACAACATCAGCAATAATGAGAAAGAACTATTACTCCAGCCGTAACAGCAACACCTCATTCAACACTTGTAATAGCATTATGTTGCACGAGACTAGGACATCCTATTCTGGTTTAGAAAGTCGATTTGACTAAGAATAGGATTGAGATATACATCTGTAATGTTTTGATCAATTGTATCGAAGGGATTCCCTCTTTAAATAAGAGGAAATCACCATTCGAAGGATCCAAGTTTTATGTATTAGAAAGCTTCAGAGAGGAGGACGTACTTCATTTCCCAGATTGTAATATGATTCATTGATAGATGAATAAAAGACTGTTTTGAGCATCCTTTTCTAGCCTTTCCGTCTCAGGGGAATCTTGTGAGAAGGTAGGGCCCACCTTCTTCACAAGATTCACCCGTTAGTGTTATAGTGTGTGTTAGTGTAATTTCTGTTTAAGCCTTGATTAACTTTTGTTTTGCTGAAACATTACTATCAGTGAATTCTACTTTGCTGAAACACTACTGAACTCTGTCTTGTTAAGAACTTTGTTTTATTGAATGTTACATTGTTTTCACGAAGTTCACAATCATTTCAGTTAGCAATATTGAGTGACGAATTTATGAGGTTCTGCTAATCAGAGACTAGAGCTAAGGGTTCCTGCTTAATGAAAGGGACTAAGGGTTCTGTTCTCTTTTAGAAGTAATCAGCTTCCAATTATTTTCCCTGAGTGTGCAATCATAGACTAGAGCTAAGGGTTCCTGCTTAATGAAAGGGACTAAGGGTTCTGTTCTCTGTTAGAAGTAATCAACTTCCAGTTATTTTCCCTGAGTGTGCAATCAGATACTAGAGCTAAGGGTTCCTGCTTAATGAAAGGGACTAAGGGTTCTAATCTCTGTTAGAAGTAATCAGCTTCCAGTTATTTTCCCTGAGTGTGCAATCAAAGACTAGAGCTAAGGGTTCCTGCTTAATGAAAGGGACTAAGGGTTCTGTTCTCTGTTAGAAGTAATCAGCTTCCAGTTATTTTCCCTGAGTGTGCAATCAGAGACTAGGGCTAAGGGTTCCTGCTTGATGGAAGGGATTAAAGGTTCTATTCTCTGTTAGAAGTAGCTAGCCTTCAATTATTCTCATGAGTATGCTAATCAGAGAATGGTACTAAAGGTTCCTGCTTGATGGAAGGGATTAAGGGTCCTGTTCTTTGTAGATAGAGTGAGTCTTCTATGCTTTAATGTTTTCATGAAAGTGTGTTAATCAGAAACGAGGTGCTGGAGTTCTTGCTTGGGAATAAGGGTCTTGTTCTCTGGTTACAGAATAGTGGTTCTTTCCTGTTGCAGTTGTTATTTTAATGTAATCCAGGATTCTTTAGATTAATCTTTACAAGCTCTGCAATAGGTAGGTTGCTTTCCTGTGATTCAAGTCAGAACTTCAGTTTATTCAAGGCAAGTG
>JASDQU010436715.1:12660-23507 GCA_032191745.1 Picea mariana
CCATATTGTTCCAATGTGATGCAAATATCCTATCATCATAATGTGACAAACAATTCCAAATGTTTCTATGTGAATGTCATCAATAGTCTTGGTCAACCATTGTCATGGAAATCCATGGTCACTTATGGACGACAATTGTTAAACATGGTTAACCATTGTCAACCATGTTCAACCACAGTCAACAAAGGTCAACCATAATGAAGGTCTACGAAATCTAACCATGGTGAAGGTTTATGGAAGTTAACTATAGTCATCGTCAACTATAATTAACCATGATCATGGAAATCCAGGGTCAACCACAATTGACCATGGCCATGCTCAACCATAATTATCCATGGTCATGGTCAAGCAAGGTCATGATCAACCATAATTAACCATGTCAAACATAATCAACCTTTTCTTTTGAAAGTCAACCACGGTCTACCAAAGTTAACCATGCTCATGGTCAACCATAAGAAACTATGGTCATGGTCAACCATAGTCAATCATGATCATTCTTAATTAATCTATTAATCTATTATTATTTTTATAATGTATTATTAATGTATTACTTTATTAGTGTATTATACTTTAGCAATGTATTAATTAATACTTTAATTTATACATTAAATTAATTTATTAAAAATTTAATAATGTATTAATATTTTATTAACATAATATTTTACAATTTTATTTATACTTTATTAATGTTTTAATGCATAGATACTTTGGTAATGTATTAGTTAATAATGTTTTAAAGTATTAATTAATTAACACATTGCTATATACATTAATACATTAGTGTATCAATATTTTATTGATGTTTTAATGTACTAATACTTTAGTCATGTTTTTATCAATACATGTATTAAATGTACGTTTTATGAATTATTACTATAATAATTTATTACTTTATTGGTGTATTAATTATTTAGCAACGAATTAATTAATTAATATACATTATATTATTAATGTATCATTTATTTAATAGGTTACATTATACATTAATGCAAATTAATATATTAATTTATACAACATTAATGTAATAATTTACTACTACCTTATTAATGCATTATTAATTGTATTAATTTATTAAGTATTAATATTTTATCAATGTTCTAATAATTGAAAATGTATTAATGTATTAATTCTTTAAATTAACGCATTACAATATACATTAATGTATTAATGTCATTCATAATCATGACCATAAGAAACCATTGTAACATTTATTCAATCATGGTCATTTCGAGTTAATGTATTAATACCTTAATAATGTATTATTAATGTGTTATTACTTTAATGTTGTATTTAATAATGTATTATTACTTTAATAATTTATTATTATTTTATTTGTAATGAATTTCCCATTTCGTTACGACAACAAGCCTCGTAACTATGGTCGACACGGTGCACATCGACATAACTCTTCTATCAATCCTGTGCTTCTTTAATCCTTTGTCTTATTTTTTGAATTTCCTCTTCCATTTCTTGGATCACTTCTGGTCCTACCAGGACCCTATCCTCAAGCCAATCCCAGCTCAAAGGCATCTGACATGGTCACCCGTAAAGAAACTTGAAAGGCACCACCATAATGGTGCTCTGGTAACTGTTGTGGTAAGCGAACTCCACTAGTGGCAAGAATTCTTCCCAATGCTTTTGCTGGTCCATCACATACATGTGCAACATGTCCTCCAAGGTCTAGTTCATTCATTCGGTCTACCTGTCAGTCTCCGGGTGATACACGGTACTAAAGTTAAGTTGGGTTCCTAAGGCCTCTTGGAAACTTGTCCAAAATCGTCCAGTAAACACTGATCCTCGATCAGATATAATCCTCTTAGGCACACCATGCAACCTCACAATCTCACTGATGAAAGCTCTAGCTATGTTAGGTACCTGATACGTAGTATGCACAGGAATAAAGTGAGCACTCTTTCTCAGAGTGTCTACTACTACTAAAATCGAGTCATGTCTCCTTGCCGTCAGTGGCAATCCAACAATAAAATCCATCGAAATAACCTCCCATTTCGATTCCAGAATAGTGTTTGGTTGTAGTAATCCTGTTGGGTGTCTATGTTTAGCCTTTACCTACTGTCATTCTAGACATATGGAAACATAGTTGATTATTCTTGCCTTCATTCTTGACCTAGCTCGTACCCTCGGGAACGTCTGCTCCCTCGGGATCTTCCTTTGAACTCGGGCTGAAGAACTTCAAAGGTCCCTCTTATTTCCTGACAGGAATTTTTCCTTACCCACAACAACTCTTCAAGTGACCTCCCTTTGAAATTGGGAAAACGGATTTCGCAATTTCGCGAATCCTATGGTCGCGTTTCCTACCTGATGATTCCCTGAAACCCGATGCGAGTCAATGTTGACTTCTCCTCTGCTATCGGAGTTTTCTCCCTATCGGGAAATCGCTACTCGCGACGTCAACAATTGGGATTTCCAACCTCCAATACCTGACGCGCTAAATCTCCGATACTGCGCTGCCTGTCTACCTACCTATTCCTCTGTGGCCCACACTCTGGAGGCAAATTTGGAAATCACATGTTGGGATATTGTGATTTTCCGTTGCACTAATTCATAGACCCTTCCAAGCCCCGACCCCCGAAGTGCGATACCACTTGTCGTCGACTCAATGTGAGACTCAACCCTCCGACACCTATCCTCTACATCGCCGCTTCCTTCTCCGTTCTATCAGGTATCGTGAAATTGCAGTTTTGCCTGCAGTGACTCCATTGTGTGTGAGGGCCCTGAAATGCCGAACCCCGACTCTTTGGGATCTCGTGCCACATATCCCCGCTGTGATTGATGGTCCTGATCTTCTCGGGAAATCGCTAATCACAATTTCAAGCGCAAGAATATTGGCTCCGGAAACTCCGATTCTCCGATGAGCCGAGCTCCACTAACTCCTATGCTCCTTATCTACGTGCGAGGCTTAAATCCTAAGCAAATTTCCTAAGATCTGATGGCTGGCGGGATTTCGCTGGTTTCCTCTGTGAATCCTGACCGTCGATTCCTCCTCCTTGAAGATTTCTTGAAATGACTAAGTGTCTCCTCTCACGACTTGCTCTCCCAGCCCACGCTTGCAACTCTTGCTCGAACCCTTCACCTTCACAGACTTCTGTGTTATCCTTCATGATATCAAGAAGTGCTAAACTTCCTGAGATTTTCCACTCTGACTCCTTCAGAGGTAGTTGTACGTGCTCCTCGCGGCAATCATTCAACAACTCCAAAGTGTTGAATCCTGTCAACTCTGCGCAACTCCTGCAGCAGCAGTCTTCTATCTCCTTTTCTCATATTAACAACTGAGACTTCTTCTTCAGCCTATGCACTCCTTACACGGCTTCAACAACCCAAATCAACTTCAGGGCGAATGAGAACAAAAGTTCAACTACTGAGCCTTCATCAACGCACTCCTTGCGGATGAATTCAACTGCACACCTTGTAGGAATCTCCTGACTCAGATAGAGAAACAATTGAAACTCATTTCCTCTCCCTTTCAGACTTCAGTTTTGAAACATGAAATCACATGCACATCATATACAAAGAAAATGCATAACAGAAAACAAACATTCGTGAGCATATCAACAATACACAGAGAAAACAACACAAACCATGTGCTTGAATCAAAGCTTCCTTCTATTAATTCAAATGCCTGTACATGGGTGTTCTTCATACAATATTCTCTGCTTGTTCTTCTCTCTAAATGCTTGGTTTCTTATGTTACAATGATACAATGAGGGTGTCTATATCCGTTTTCCCTCTTGGACTCTAAAGCTATCAAATCTAGAATTAAAATCTACCTACCATCATTAACTAAAGTAAATTTAATTTATCTACCTGAGGACGAGAGCTTAAAGGCTCAAGTTCCATTACAATATACAAAGGCACTTCCCATAAATGGTGAATTTATATATTGGCGCATCATCTTGAATGAAATTTCAAAAGTTTCGGCTGGACTTGTCCATCTGTTCATTGTCTTCCATGCTGGCTCGCTTGTCTTGGGCGATGCTCCTTGATGAGTTGGCGATGCTCCTGCATCATACTCCTCGGCTTGAAAACTTTCATGGGCTCCTTTCCATGAGCTCCTGTACGGTTTGTCCATGCTTTTGAATCTCTGCTTCGCTTTTCTAGCTGGCATCTTCCACTGGATGGCCATTCCATTTGACCAGATACTCGAAGTATTGCTTCCGCCTGGTCTTCTTACCTAT
Source organism: Picea mariana (assembly GCA_032191745.1). NCBI lineage: Eukaryota > Viridiplantae > Streptophyta > Pinopsida > Pinales > Pinaceae > Picea > Picea mariana. The sequence goes on from JASDQU010436715.1 coordinate 16,854, forward strand.
TCGCTTGTCCAGTATGCACTCCATTTGTGGCTTCTCTGCAATCGGAATCTTCTTCTGCCACTGGATTTCTGATTGTTCATCTCCTCCAGCTCCTGCTTCCTCGGCCTTATATGGGTATAAGTCTAAGACATTGAATGTCGGAGATATCCATATGCCATCCGGCAACTCAATCTCATACGCATTCTCTCCGAATTTCTTTAAGACCTTGCATGGTCCGATTTTCTTCATTTTGAGCTTGTTGTATGTTCCCCTTGGGAACCTTTCCTTCCTCAGGTGTGCCAGAACTAGATCACCAAATTCAAACTGAAGTTGTCTCCGATGCTGATCTGCTCTACGCTTATATTCCTGACTTGAATCTTGCAGTCCCTGCTTCACCCTACTGTGAAGTTATTTCATTGCCTCAGTGAAATTCTCTACACTAGCGCTGCTAGTAGCAGTCTGTCCCGAATCTCGCAATTCAGAAACTCCCCTTGGTTGTGTACCATACACAATCTGAAATGGACTTTTCCCTGTACTCCGATTCACCAAATCATTGTATGCAAACTCTGCCTGTGGTAATATGCTATCCCAGCTGTCGTGGTGTTCTGTTACCAAGCTCCTCAGTAAGTCTCCCAGACTTTTATTGACTACTTCTGTTTGTCCATCCGTCTAAGGATGATAAGTAGAACTAAACGCCAAGTTAGTTCCTAGCTTCTTCCATAACGTCCTCCAAAAATGCCCGATGAACTTGGTGTCTCTATCCGAAACTATTCTTTTCGGCAATCCATGAAGTCGAATGACCTCTTTGAAAAACAAATTTGCGATGTGGGTCGCATCGCTGGTCTTATGGCATGGGATAAAATGTTCCATTTTTGAAAACCTGTCCACGACCACAAAGATGGAATCAACACCTCTTTGCATCCTCAACAAACCCAATACAAAATCCATGCTAATCGCCTCCCATGGCCTCTTTGGTATGGGCAATGGTTGATAAAACCCTGCATTCTGCTTCCCATAAATGGTGCATTTATATATTGGTGCATCATCTTGAATGAAATTTCAAAAGTTTCGGCTGGACTTATCCATCTGTTCGTTGTCTTCCATGTTGGCTCTCTTGTCTTGGGCGATGCTCCTTGATGAGTTGGCGATGTTCCTGCATCAATTCCCTTCCAAAAGAATAAGGGTTTAAGGTCTGCCGTCATCTTCGTGACTCTCGGATGAGCCATGTAAACTTCTCTATGAGCCTTGCTTAGGATCAACATCCTCAACTCGTCATTCAGCGGTACATAGATCTAATTTTTAAACCTCAATAAACCATCACTATCAAACAAAAATCCTTCAAATCGTGGTACCATCATTGTGTTTTTTCCGATAAAACCCTTGATCTCTTTGTACCGGTCATCATCACGCTGTAAAGTTAGAATCTTTTCACATAGATTCGTCTGAAGAGGTATAATTGAAAAGATGCATGGTCTTCAGCTCAATGCATGTGCCACTCGGTTCACTATTCCTTTTATGTAAGTAATCTTGAATTTGTACTCACTAAGCAATTTCGACCAACGTCTTTGTCACGCGTTTAGGTCAATTTGCGTAAAGATGTGTTGTAGTCCACAGTGGTAAGTCTTTAGCTCAAATTTTCTTCCAACAAGGTAGTGCCTCCAAACCTTCAAGGCATAAACGATGGATAATAATTCCAAATCGTGCGTCACGTAGTTGTCCTCATGCCTTCTAAGTTTCCTCGAGATGTAAGCGATCACACGTTCGTCTTGCATCAAGACTCTGCCTAAGCCTTCCTTGGATGCGTCAGTGCATACCAAGGAGTCCGCGTCCATGTCAGGGACCTTTAGTATTGGTGTTGTTGTCAACAACTCCTTGAGCCTCTAAAATGCTTCCACGCATTTCTCGGTCCAAACAAACTTCTTGTTCTTCTTCTACAACTCTGTGATCAGATTTTCTATCTTCGAAAATCCCTCAACGAACCGTCGATAGTATCCTACTAAACCCATGAAGCTACGCACTTCTAGGACATTCATCGGTGCAGGCCATTCCATAATGGCCTCGATCTTCACTGGATCCACAATGATACCTTCATAAGTAGTGGATCTTTGATTGATAAAATGAGCATTTGGATAACTTCCCATACAATTTGTGCTCTCGTAGACACTATAGTACAAAGTGCAAATTCTCATCATGCTCCTTTGTCGTCCGAGATTAATCAAAATATCCCCAATGAATACTTGGACGAACTTGTCCAAGTACTCACAAAACAACCCATTCATCAAACTCATAAATACCCCTGGGGCATTTGTCAATCCAAATGGTAAAACAATAAACTCATAATGTCCAAACCTTGTCTTAAAGGTGGTCTTAGGGACACCATCTTCCTTAATTCGTCATCGCCCTTCATTTGATCGAACAGATCATCAATCCTCGACAACGAATATTGATTCTTGATCGTAGCCTTGTTCAATTGACAGTACTCATTGCAGAGCCTCCACGACCCATCCTTATTTGATATGAAAATAATAGGTGCACCCCATGGTGACACACTAGGACGTATCAGTCCCAGGTCTAGCAACTCCTTCAGTTGCATTCTCAACTCCTTTAATTACAGGGTTGACATTCGATAAGGCATTCTAGCTATTGGTTTTGTTTCCAATTTTAGGTTTATAGTAAAGTCCAATTCCCTCTCTGGCGGCATCCCAGGTAACTCCTCCGGAAATATGTCCACACACTCTCTCACCACCAGAAGGTTTTCTAAACCTTCCATTAATCCCTTCTCGTTTAACACAAGAATCGCATAAATCTTGCACCCCTTGCACACACTCTTCTGTAGTTGTAAGGAAGAGATGAACCTCAGGGAAACTCCCTGGTTCCATCCTACAATCACATGTCTCTGTCCTCATCATCAACCAAGCTCAATCATTTCGTCTTATAGTTGAGTATTGCCTCGTGCGATTCCAACCAGTCCATACCAATTATGACATCATAAGATCCTAAGATCCTAACATACAGATTGGCCCTTGTGACAAACTCTCCTAGGTTAAGGATATAGGCCGTAAACTTTCCTCCAACCTTTTGTTTGGCTCCCGAGGCCATCTCTACGAAGCTAAACTCATCCTGTTCGACCACCTTTACCTTAATCCTTTTTAGCGCTGCACTGAAAATGAAACTCTTGGTACCACCGGGATCTATCAAAATACTAAGGGTCTGGTCAGTTATGGTACCTGTCATCTCGATCATAGTTGACTAATGCTCTACCTGGCGGTTCTTCATGACTGCATGAATTCGATGGGCCTTGTCCATATCTCCCACGGTAGTGATTCCGGCTGATCCGGACGCTCTAGTCCTCTCCACCGGGAAGTCACGCTGGTAGTGTGGCTCCCCACACGTTCAACACCCCTTCTTCGACCCAGTAGTCCTGGTACCCGAAGTAGAAGGTGACGGCCCTCCAACCTAGAATCCTAGTCTGTTCTGCTGAATAGGCCTAAACTGTTACTGTTGCGGTCGACGCTGCTACTGATGTTGTGGTCCTCGATAAGGTGTTCGCTGCTGAGGCGTTGGTCACTGAGGTGTAGTGAAAGAAGATCCCCTTTGGAAGCCACAATATCTCGGCATATGTTTGGCTGGTATATGATGTTGTTGTGCTCTAGAAGACACCTTCCTTGCTGGTCTTGCTGGAGTCCTGGTCTGACCCTTGTTGATAAGCTCCTCCTCTTCTATAAGTTCCTTCTAGATGAAATCATGCAAGGTTTGAGGCATCAAAATCCTAACCTTTGCATGTATGTTGTCGTTAAGGCCGAACACAAATCTTTTGACCTTAAGTTTCTTAGTGTTAAGGTGCAGAGAATACTGGAGCAGCTCCATAAAACAGGCCTCGTACTTGGGCACCATACGACCACCCTATCATAAGGCATTGAACTCATTGAGCTGACGCTCAATGAATTCCTCAGAAAGGTGTTTCTCTCAAAACCATTCCTCGAACAATTCCCATGACACATCTTCGACAACCATGTTCAGCTGCGGTAGGAGCATCTTCCACCATAGAAGAGCACTTTCTTTTAGTTGGAAGACCTCCATGTGGACCTTCATGTTGGAGGTATAGTCGTGAAGTGCAAAGCACATATCCATATTCTCCAACCATGCCTCAGCGGTTGCGCTGTTTGGGGCACCAAAGAACTCAGGAAATTTGACCTTCTCGAGTTCACGGTGAACACTACCAGTACTGACCACAGTGCCCGATAGAACCTTGGGGGGTGCCGACACTCTAGCCTCATCACTGTCCAAACGGTTGATTAGTGCCTCAGACATGTGCTGAAAAGATCTCATCATTCTGACCACATCACCAACTTCTATCTGCTCCTACCTGACAACCTGTTCATCTCCCTGGGGGTTAGACCCCTCAGGCATGGACACTACTGGAGGTGTCACACCTCCTCCCATAGCACCATGCCTTCGGCCTCTGCTCCATCCTCTAACCATGATTACATCCACGAATACAAGTCAACTCAATTAGTAACATTATAATCAAATCATATTAACGAAAGCCGTAGCGATCCCAAGTCGCGAGTTGAACCTGCTCTAATACCATATGTAACAAATCCCCCATTTCGTTACGACAACAAGCCTCACATAACAAGTGATTTTTTTTTTTTATGTGTGTGTATGTAGGAAGGTAATAATGACATTATACTCAACATCACAACATGAAGACAAACACAATGCATGCAACTCATGCCACAACAAACATAACGACCTAACATAAAAGCACATCAAGCACCTGGAAGAAATGTACGACATTCAACCGATGAAGAATAAGAATGACTACCCACCCGTCCTACCTTGCAATGGTTAGGACCTCCAGGACACATAAGCAATGCTCGAGCCTAGGTTCCCATCGATTTTGAACATTTAAGGTGTCAAGGCTGGCGACTGTTCTAAGGAACAAGGAGGTGTCTACATCCCGTCTGACAAAAGAAAACCAAGCCTACTAAGCTAAGGAAAATCATCCTAACAACCCCACGCACCCAAAATTAATTACACAACTAACTAGAACCCTTACAGTGAGAAACCAAGCTCATTAAATGTTTACAAAACCATGTACAAACATTAATTAAAATGAACAACAACACCCTCAATGGAAAGAACAAGCTAAAAACCACTTCATCAACAACCCAACCATTAATCAAGGCTAAAAGGTCAATATCTATGATTTAAATTGGCATTAATTATAGATCAATTAACCAGTCTAAATTCCATTAGTCAACGAGTTACCAACCAAACTTAACATGAATTACGACTCAATTTAGCATGTCTGAATTACCAATTAGGCAATATCTATAAATCCAACTAACATCAATTACATATCTAAATTATCAAGTCTAAAATTTGCAATCTAGTCTTTACTCACCATAAAAAAATTAATATTTATTACAACCTAAATGGACAATTCTATATTAATATGAATCCCCATCCAACTAGCCATAAACTTGAATAACAACATTAACATTCTTAAAGTGGAATGCTACCATTAGCACTTATAAGAAATTAAATCTCAACATGTAGTCTAGCTATATTTATCGAACTAACAATGCTAGCGGTCTACTATCATAGAGAAGGAAACTACTAACTATTAGCAGTGTTGTAGCAATTTAACAAGGTGATTATCATAGCAGTTACATGATAATTAATATAGCATTAACAAGATAGTTTACATGACTGTTTTCAGAATAAATAATATAGCAATAACAAGGTATTTAACATTCTAGTTAACATACAATTAACATAACATTAACAAGGCAATTTGTATGACTGTTAACATAACCATTCATAGCGCAATAACCAGGCAATTTATATAACTGTTAACTATTTAAATTGTTGTGGCATTTAATCAATAGAAGGAATCTGCTGACCAATAACATTGCTATAGAAATTGTTCTGGAAATTAATAAGGAAAAAATATAGCATTTCATATTGCAATTAAGATGGCCTTTAACAAAAAAAGGAGGCTGCTAACCATTAACATTGTTGCAACAATTATTCTAGTAATTAATAAGGCAACAAAATAGCATTTATTATTGCAGTTAACATGATAATCAACATGGCGAGTAACATTGTTGTGGTAATTAAATCTTGGCAGAGAGAACGTTGGGTATGTGTTCAATGTGAAGGAGGATAGAAGGAACAAACAAAATTGCAAAAGGACCAACTATTGGTCAGTCAACAACAACTCAAGCAATGATTAAGGCAAGTCGTGGTCAATTAAGATGGAATCAAAGTCAATTTCTAATTATCAAAAACATGGTCACTCCAGCAAGTAAAGTTGTGATTTAAATGGATAAAATCATGGGTGACTTCTACAACAACATAGTCAACTTTTGATTATCAAAAACGAGGTCATTCTGGCAAGTAAAGTTGTGATTTAAATGGATAAAATTGTGGGTGATTTCATCATGAAACACAGTCTGTTTTTAATTTCCAAATCATGGTATTTCACAGCAGGAAATTTGATGAATTGAAAAGAAAAAACATGGGCATTAACAGGAATCAAATGGCAGCAAAATTGTAAAGCAAAATACAGTCTTCATCAAGGGAAAAATCGCCCCAAAGGTAAAATGAAATACAGACAAGAATAATTCCTCTTTTCCATCACCAAAATACAAAATAAAAATGTAG
>JASDQU010436716.1:28359-47895 GCA_032191745.1 Picea mariana
ACACTAAAAATTTCTTATAAAACTCATTTTATGTTGGATCCATTGATCTTGAAAATACCGAAGACAACATTACTCTAGATATGTCCCTAAAAGTCAGGTTGTAGTTTATATTGCATATCAAGAAAGGATAGACTTAATTTTGATGTATAAATATGCAAATTAAGATTCATTACAAAATATTTTGGCAGTTTATTTATGCACCTTTAGTTCTACATTTCATGCTGGAAATTACCCATGAAGATATTCATCATTCATCCATCTATATTGCATATGTAAAATATGTTCAAGTGATGTTTATTCTAGTTGGAATTTAGGTTTATTCTAGCTAGAAGTTAGGTTTATTCTAGGTATATTCCATCCATGTGAGTCACAGAGGTGGAAATCATAGAATGCCCAAATGTGGGGGCTTGGAAAAAAAACAAATAACCAAGCTGATACCTTGGTTGTTTTTCTGGGACTAAATATCCTAGTCTCAAACCACATAAGAAAATTGATCTAGTCAGGGACTGGAGTGATAACGATAACATTAATTCAACTTGGATTTTATGTTTTTGCTAGATTTTAAAGGAAACATTGTTATCTAAGTAAGTTCTTGCATCGATTCTTAGTTAAATATATATCAATAATCACACATAAATCAAGAGGCATCAACATGATAGAATACACATAAATATTTTGAACGAGATAAACTAGAATACATTAATCCATTAAACTTAAAAACATTAATCCATTAAACAAATGGAAGTTGCAGCACTGGCTTCAGTTTTCAAAGTACATAATGGCTCAATCTACAACTACTTTGCAATTGTTAATTACACTAGTTAGTTCCATAACCAAGAGGTATCCATGAATTTATGGAAAGAATTTATGGGTTTCCAAAGGGGTTTTCAAAACTGACCAGGAGGTATCCATGAATTTATGGGTTTAGAAATGGGTTTCATATTTATAAAGGATTAAGGACCCTTGTATAAATTCAAAGATCATCTCAAGAACCTTCAATTCTTGATTTGGGGTCTTAAAGGATATTAAGAACTTATTAATTTTGGCATCATTGTTGGTCAAGGTAGGGTCTCCTTTGTCGCTCTAGAAAGGGCCTACACTATCTCTCCTCCTCCATCGCTCCAACAAAGGCCTACTTTGTCACTAGTGATGTCGTTGTCTATCGGGAGCTCGATTAATGAGCTAGGGATATCACTCTCAGTCGAAAATGCAGTGATCGGATGAGGTTATGTGGTCAAGGGCACTTTGTCGCTCCAACAAGGGCCTAGTCAGTTTCTCCTCCTCTGTCGCGCCAACAAGGGCCTACTCTATTGCTAGTACGTTTGTCGAGAGATTGATTAATGATCTAGGGATATCACTCTCATTGCAATCGAGGGCACTCTCAATCAGGAGGTCATGAGGTTATTCTCTCTGTCATGAATGTCGCGTGTGGTGAGGTGAGGTTATGGCATGTGAGGTTATGTTAATTCATTGTTTTTATTGTATATATATTATATAATGTAATTTATATAATATATGAATTATATATTATATAATGCAATTATATAATATATAATTTATATATTATATAATGCAATTATATAATATATAATTTATATATTATATAATGCAATTATATAATATATAATTTATATATTATATAAATTACATATATTAAATATTTAATAAACTATTATATAATTAATACTTGAATATGGAATGTGGAATGTTACTATCTAATTGGATTGTGTGTAGTTGTAGCCAAATTATTCTAATATAGAGGATATTAATCATGCTTATTGCCTTTTAATTACCCTTTATGAATTGTGTTTTGAGTTTTTTTTTCATATAAGTGATCTTTTATTTCACTATTTTCTTAAACGTTCAAACACATTTTATTCGTATATGGAAGAAGAAATTCATTCAGAACCAATCCCTATGTATGTGTAGAGGTTGATATTAAAATGAAACTCTTATTCACAATTGAAGAGGTTTAGTGTTAAAAATCCAAATATATAAACTTACCCAACACTTCCTTTTCATCGTAGTGTTAATGAAATTTAATATGAGATTTCTCTCACCATAATCTGAAGCCAACCACACAAAATAGAACACTTTATTGAATGTGTTGTGGTAAAAATTAGCTAAGGATTTTGCAGTCCCTAATCCATAAGTTCAACCTTAAATGAATTAGGGAGTGACCCCTGAGGTTTAGGTTCAAGGAAGCTATATCTACCATCATAGTGTATGGATGTAGAAAATGGTTGGTACATGAAGTACGAAAAAACGAAGCATGGCATATCTAGCCCTATTCAATAGGAAAAAACTAGCAAAGTACAAAAATTTAGCATGCACCCTAAATCATATGAGGAGATGGAGAAACAACTTGATGAGCACCAATATATTATGTTGGGAGATTAATTAACTAATAATAGGGAGTCAATGAGTGAAATTTATCTTGGATGAATTTGTCTCTTCTATATTTGAATGTGAGAGGGATTACTATCTCAATCACAAGATACTATTAATATTTGTATTGAGGGATGCTAAGCCAGATGTGGTCTTTGGCCAAGAAGTCAAATATGCAAGTTTTGAATTTAGATTCCAAATGGATCACTATTGGAACAACCTATTTTGGATGACAAATCATCAATATGGAGTGACATAAGTGATTCTTTTATTTCTCATTCTATTGATAATTGCATTTTGGCACGTGGTTTAGATCCATTCAATAGGTGTGTTTGGGTGACTAGTTTCCTCAAGGGTGGGGTAGTAAGTTTTTTCTCTATCTATGCTCATAATCACAGTGAGGAGATAATAGTCTTTGGGATTGGAGGGCGTCCTCACTTAAAGATGCAAATTGGATAGTAAGATGTGATTTTAATATGTTAGTGGACTGGATATGGGATCACAAAAGGGGGAATGGCCCAACCATAACAGGTGATGAGAAGAAACACTAGAATATATGTCTGGCCTCCTTTCAAAATTTTGACCATGATTGGAAGAAAAGGTATTTGGATTATGGTATTTAGTTTACTTGATCTAATTGACGATGGGGTAGGGATTGTGTTTAGGCCCACTTGGATAAGTTCTATGGCCCCAAAGAATGAATTTGTTTAATGAAGAAACTTCAACCAATGGATGTCTTAATCACTTCAAGGGGTTCAAAGAATCAACCTATTTTTAAGTCTTCTTTATCGTTTAGTCGAAGTGTGGATGATCTCACCTTTTCTCTTATTTCAGGCTCAATATATTGCATGTAGAGTCAAATAAGATAAGATATTAAAATTTTATTAATGCCCAACAAATGACCATAAATAGGCCAATGGTACTGCTAAGTACAATGGTGTAGAATACAAAGTGGGAGTGCAAAGGATCCTCCTATAAAAGGTGACAAAAGAAAATCTAATATATACTATACAAGATCTATAATCTAAGGTCAAGATGAAAAAATAGAATTGTATCACAAATGCATGCAAGAAATGTTGAGAACAAAAACCAAAAACATGTGTGGAGGATGTCTTGCATGAGGGTATGCATAAGGGGACTCAATGTTCCCTAATGTGATCACTTGAGGTTGAAATATGTGTGAGGGTGCGAGGGGAGGGGAAGCTCCCCTCCCTTGAGATAGAGGCCCAAAATCTATATCTCTCCTAAGATATGAGGCCATAGAGAAGAAACCATTAATAAAAGACTCATAAGAAGCCCTGAAAGCATTTTTCTAAGTAGTGTCTCACTATTTGGATGATGTAACTCTTCTTTGAGCTATAGAGGATGTACCCCTTTTTTTGGTTCTATGTGAAGAACCTTGGGGTCTAAGGTGACATGTATGTAAGGGTCTCATTGATAGTACACATATAGCCTCTTGAGGTCTCATGGATCTAATCATGTATGCGGTATTTCTCTTTTGTTTCCTCTTGGTGCTTATGTTTGCTAGAAGCATTGAAAGAAAGATGCAATTTCTCTAAATGTATCCAGTCTAAATAGGGGTGGAAAAATTGTGTGGGATCTAAGTTCGAGGGCCTTCCTGATAAACAAGTCTAGGCATCTCTATTTTGAGAGCCGAAATAAGTTGGAGAGGGAACTCTAGGACTCCTTGAAAAGGAAGTGAAACTATCAATGGATCTTGTAATAGATGTGGAACCTAAATATAGATGCTCGTTCATTGCAGTCTATTGAATATGGAAAAGATAGAAAAACAAATCCCCCTCTATGATACGATGATCAATATTGACTTGAATTTGATGAAAACCAACCTAAAACTACCCTAGTAGAATCCTAAGAGAATGCATATAGTGAAAAAGCATGTAAGGATGCCAAAATATAAGGCCATCCCTCAACTCTATGAAGTGTTTTGCATATAATTCCATCTTGGGATTCAAATCCCTTTGGGAGTAGACCCAAGTAACTTGAATACATTGTAGCTAGACGTCCTCTCTAAGAATCCTATTCAAATCCTGCTTAGTTGGTAGGAGTTGTCCATGGGAATTTAGAGAAATTTCAGGCTCTAGTTCGTAGAGTAGGGAATATCTCCCCTAGGCCCCAAGGGGAGAGAGGAGGTTAAGCTATAATAATTTATTACAAGTTAAGATGAGTATGAAAAAATATAGGATAGAGTGCATGCTCACTTATAGTGGATCCAAATGGGCAATGAGCCATCCGAGTTTATTACCTTCCTAAAAAAGGGGAATGTCTTTGAAAGAGTGCAAGGGTTGCAAAGCCCTAATGGTTTCTTGGAGGAAATATTTTCTCAGATAAAACAATATATTTGGGTAGCATTTTCAAAACATCTTTTCTCTTTATGCTATCACTCAGAGGTGTTGATTACACAACACACTATTTTAAAAAATTTCAACTTTAGGGCTCCAATTCCTCTTTGATTTGTATTTTTCTGTGTGTTTTACTTGTATAGTATGCATATTGGTTTTCTCTAATATTGTGCATTTTTATATCATATTATTCATACTGAAAAAAACTTAAGAAAACTCCAAACAAATTCTCATGTTTTTAAAAAAAGGAGAAACATAAATAAATAATTAAAAAAAAGATCTGCATAAAAGGCAAAGCGTTGATGAGCCATCGAGGATCGAGGACCCTAACCTTTCTAGTGAATATCCCCTAACCTTAACAACCCACATAACAATGTCGATGGCGACGATGATGATGAAAATGAAAATGTTGATTATGGTGATGACAATGACGATGACGATGACAATGACTATGATGCCAATGACGATGAAGATGACGATGATGAGGAGGAGTAGGATACTAACAATGTTGATTATTGGTAGTGATAATAGCGATGAGGATCATGACGGTGATGAATTCAACAAACCAACATCTATTATGTTAGATAACTAATAAAGATGCAACAATTACCTATCAAAAACTTAGATAACAACACTCACAAATAGTTTTGAAGAGAAAATATTGAAACCAGAACCACTTGCAATGTTTAAAGTATTTTTTGCATTATAACTTTAGAGCTCCAAATTATCCATATGGTCCTCTTGTTACAAACTAAATCCCTATATTTATATTCTTCTTGGAGTGATAGTTTGAACTTCGTCATATTCTTAAAATCTAACTCCAAGGTTCAAACTATACCGCCTTTGGAAATCCAAAAGGTCAATTGTACATAATCCCTAAGTTCTATCTCCAAATTTTTGAATATAAACATTTGCAATTTTCATTATTTTTTATTGCAATAACAAACATTAACTTATCTTTGAATGTAGTGTGGTAGAAAAGGTGACATTCATTATATTGGCTACTAAATGTGCTAGTAGGTAGGGCTTGGGTAGAACATGTATTGGCTTTTGTACATACCATGATTGACTAATCTTCAGATTATTTTTAAGGTTGTGTTCTTAATTTTCCATAGTTGATGAGCATTTGTCGGTATAATCGTTGTAGAGCAACTCATCTTCTCTCAATGAAAAAAAATATCAACCCTACTATATTGATCAACTTGATCATAAAATAACCAATGTAAATTATTAGGATGCAAAGATAATCAAGGGGCAAGAAAAACCTCACATTTTTTACAATATTCAAAATATAACTATAACTATTATTATAACATTATAGACCCACATATAAGTTGGGCATGCAACAAGATATAGTCACGTTTTTAAATAAAAGGGAACCTAGATGGATGCATTAACCATGACACATGATGGAGAGGAATGACTTTGGATAAGCAATGAAAAGCACAACACATACCCACGTGGTTGTTCTAGAAAATCCATGAAAATTTCCATTGGTTACTCAAGTGAACACATACCTAAGTGAAATCCTACAATGAGTTCAACATTTCTTTTCATTTCTCATAATGGACCAATTTGAATGTGGTGAATATGGAATTCTCAATGGTATCCAACTAAGTAACTACAATAACACCTTACATATAAGGCTCCAAAACAATCTTGAACAACGCAAAATATGTTTCCTATCACCTCTTGTCTTCCTTAGTGCTTAGGTAGGGTTCCCCATTTTTTCCTCTCCTCTTTCCCTTGGTCCTTGGTCACTAGTTTGGATTTATTAGATAATTTGAGGCATTTGTTTGGGGCACTCCCTTACTCTATGGGACCGATTTGTGACTCCCTTCACATTTATGTTGTAATTTGTTGTTTGATTTTCAAATTCTTTGTGTGAGTCGTATTTGAGTCGCAAAACCCTATGATGCCATCAACGCATGCATCTACTATAACCATGTCAAATTTCAGTGCATACAAGCACAAACTGAAATAATTTCAACGTTGGCCCCATTCACAACTCACTCTGCGTAGGATGAAATTAAAGAATAATTTCCACTAATTACAACCTTGTAATGGTGCCATTATGAGTACACATAGGTGAAATATTTCATTTATAGGGCCTTTGTGGTGGTTTTATACCCTGTGCATGGTTTGGGAATTCTAAAATCATATTGTATGCCTTAAGACATTTATAGTTCCTCCTCATACCATGTCCATTACTTGGAGAAGCATAGTTTGAAAAAATCCAATGCTGGCCCCTTTCACTAGTCATTGTTTTTGGAAAGTTATGATGAAGAGGCTATAGGAACGACGAACATGTTCATTGAAACGGCCTCATCAAAATATGATGATAACGATTATGATGGATAATTTCATCTCCTTCACAACTAGGTTGTGATTTTTTCATTTGATTGTCGAATTATTTGTGTGAGTCATATTTGAGTCTCAAAACCCCCCCATACCATCAATGCTTGCATATACTATAACCATGTCAAATTTTAGTGCATACAAGCACAAAATGAAAAAAATTCAACATTGGCCACATTCACAGGTCACTCTACGTGGGGTAAAATTAAATAATAATTTCCACTAATTACAACCTTGTAATGGTGCCATTATGAGTACACATAGGCCAAAGATTTCATTAATAAGGCCTATGTGGTGGTTTTATACCTTGTGCATGGTTTGGGAGTCTTAAAAGCGTATTGTGTGCCTTAAGAAATTTATATTTCCTCCTCATACCATGTCCATGACTTGGAGAAGCATAGTTTGAAAAAAATAAATGCTGGCCCCTTTCACTGGTCGTTGTTTTTGGAAAGTTCCAATGAACATGCTATAGGAACAACAAATATGTTCATTGAAACGACCTCGTCTAGTCCTAGTCCAATGTCTAGTCTTAGTATAATGTCTTTTAATTGTTTCTTTTAAAATTCATTCGAGACACACATTATCGCATATAGTACTACAAAGGCATGCAATAACGTTGATAAACAAGTACTTGATAAATTACACAAGCTTCATCAATTATTTCTTGTCTTTGTTTTTTTCTCTCATCTAAGTACATTTTTGCTCCATAAAGAATATTAGTATGAAATCATTATTTAAATACGAAATCACATCCAGTCCTAGTACAATGTCTTTTAGTTGTTTCTTTTAAAATTTGTTTGAGATACACATTCTTGCATCTAGTACTACAAGGGCATGCAATAACATCAATAAACAAGTACTTGATAAATTGCACAAGCTTCATCAGTTATTTCTTGTCTTTGTTCTTTTCTCTCATCTAAGTACCTTTTTGCACCATAAAGAATATTAGTACGAAATCATTATTTAAATATGAAATCTCATCTAGTTCCTTCTTCTTGCCACCAAAATCATGGGCCTAATTGGCATGATGTTGGTTTTGAATGACATAGGCGATGAATATAAATAGCACGACCATGACGATGGGTATGTTGGGAGTTCCATGCATGAAATTAATCTGAGAAAGTTCAAACAAAACAAGGACAATACCAAATATATATAGAGTGGGTGTGTGAGCCATCTTTGAGTCTAGAAACCCTCCCATATTTTCAAGGAATGTGAACAATATATCTATGTCAAATTTCAGTGCATACAGAAACAATTTGAAAAAATTTCAACATTGGCCCCATTCACAGGTCATCATTGCCCGTGTTTAGTCCTATTACAATGTCTTTTATCTATTTCTTTTAAAATTCATTCGAGACACACATTATTTCATCCAGTACTACAAGGGCATGAAATAACGTCGATAAAAAAGTACTTGATAAATTGCACAAGCTTCATCATTTATTTCTTGTCTTTGTTTTTTGCTCTCATCTAAGTTGTTTTTTTCTCCATAAAATATATTAGTACGAAATCATTATTTAAATATTAAATCTAATCTAGTGCCTTGTTCTTTCCACCAAAATCATGGCCTAATTGGCATGATGTTGGTTTTGAATTACATAGGTGATGAATATAAAGAGCTTGACCATGACGATGGGTATGTTTGGAATTCCATGCATGATATTAATTCAAGAATGCTCAAACAAAACGATGACGAGATCGAATATATAGAGTGGGTGTGTGAGTCATATTTGAGTTTGGAAACCCTCCCATATCGTCAAGGCATGCTAACATTCTATCCATGTCAAATTCCAATGCATACAAAAACAATTTGAAAAAAAATCAATGTTGGCCCCATTCACAGGTCATTGTTGCCCATGTCTAGTCCTAGTACAATGTCTTTTAGTTATTTATTTTAAAATTCATTCAAGACGCATGTACCCACATCTAATACTCCAAGGGCATGCAATAACGACGATAAACAAGTACTTGATAAATTGCAGAAGCTTCATCAATTATATCTTGTCTTTGTTTTTTCCTCTCATCTAAGTATGTTTTTGCTCCATAAAGAATATCAGTACGAAATCATTATTTAAATATGAATTTTCATCTAGTGCCTTATTCTTTCCACCAAAATCATGGGCCAAAGTCCCATGTTTTTGAACAGTTTCTATGAATATTCTATAGCAATGAAAAACATGTTCATCGAAACTTCATTGTTGAAATACTATGACAACAATGATGACATTTACGATGATGATATAAAGATGAATGAGCTTCTCTTGGTTTCGAGAATAATTTATTCTCTATTGAACAAGGAAAACCACATGAATGTGGAATATCATATGGCCCCTCCCCTCCCCCTCACATCACTCTCAATTCCCCAATACCCAATCTATAAAATAGAAAATAATTGAAAGCAACATAGTAAGATTCATGCATAGAAACTACCAAAACAAAAACTAATTAAGGTAAACAAAATTATGTGTTTGTAAATGATAATTTTAGTTTAGCACATATGCTAAGGCCATTGTTTTCAAGTTTGACATAATAAAAAACATGTAACATAGGATATAAAAAAATGGCATAAAACTTAAAAACATGTCATTAACCCACATAAGTAAATTATTTAAAGAGAATATTTCATACAAATTAATATATATGGTTACTTACCTCATCCAACTCAACATTTGTATCATCCTTCTTTTGTATCTTATTTTTCATACAACTCAGCATCTGTATCATCATCTGGTTAATAAATGATGTTGAAAGGATTGACGATATCATCATCGTCATCAATGTCATTTTCGAGCATATATTCATTGACATCATCATCAAGAATTGCATTGTCTCCTACGTCTGGTTCATCTTCTCCATCTTCTTCTCCTGTCGACCCATGTTCCTTCTGTCTCTGGTGCATCATTTTCTTCTTCAATATCATCTTCTTCCTCTACAGTATACTTTATTGGCCTTCCTCTTGGATCATATCTAAAAACAAATGACCCTCTCACCTGGAACCTTTGAGTAAAATACATGTTCACATTGGCTTGAAAAAACATGGCGATCATGTCCTCTTTCAAACACCATTGTTTTAATCATCGAAAATTTGTTGGCATGTTGAATAAAAACTCTTTCCACATCACGTTCATGCATTCGTAACCTATACCATTTGATGTCGAACATAACTAATTTGAAGGAATTAAAGTCACACTCAAGTATATCATCCAAATACCCATAATATCTATTTTTAGATTCTCAGGGATGTCTGTCACTCTTAGAGGAAACATTAGTGACCTAGAATACTGCAGTTATCCCACTATCATAAGTTTTCCTGGTTTCATCCAACTGTTTGATGCAAAATTTACGGCCATTGCACCACATAGCCTTGTGGTGTTTCAATTGCAATATGCCAAACATGTAAAAGATGCATTGTCAATTAATAAACATATTTATATAACTTGGAAAGTATCTGGAATAAAAAAACACTTGTAGTGACATTAATATTATATAAAATAACTTAATAAAATGGGTGAATTTGCTTGCCTGTCCATCTTTCAAATCATATGCTAAATCAATTTCCCTCTATGTAACATTGGCATCTCCATTATGATGAACTTATCTAACCAATTAAGAGAGTTGTTTCCATGATAACCTACCGCCATTATGTTGTTTACATCTTTCAATCCATACCTTCATCCAATCAATATTGTTTGAAATGTATAATTGTAGTGCATCCCAATCTTGAGAAACTGAATAAAAAAATAATAATTCACCAATATTAAATATAATTTATAACCATGGTAATTATTAATAATTGATGAAAGAATAATATTAAATGAGTATGATCATATACACCAAAAAGGAAAATTTATATGCATTATAAATCTCCACAATTTAATTACCTCACTTTCTTCATTCTACCATTCCCCAACAAGTGCTCCCCTTCAAATTTTTTGATGGAGTTCACATCCCAACTGTGATCCAATGCATGCATAGTTGTTGCTGCTAATTTAGGAAGATACTGACTAATATACACCATGGATTGATATACCATATATCCCTCCACCATAGAACCCTCAGGACAAGCTCTTTGTCTAACCAAAGCCTTCAATTATTTCAAGTGCCTCTCCACCATCCACATTGACCTTGCGTGTACATGTCCACATATTTAAATCTTCTCAACTTGGTGTATGATGTAGTGTTCTTGTGCATTGGAAAATGTTGGAGGTAGATACTTTTTCATTTCACACATTAGTGGAGGAATTTATCTTTTCAAATACTTTATATCATCTTGATGGATCTCTTTCAATGACAACCATCTACAGATCATGATGCAAGAAAATAATATGTTTCAACAAAACATAATATATATTACATTACAAGTAAAACATATGGCATTAAGTACAACAAAACATTGAAATTTTTTTTGCATATAAATCACAGCTACTTACCTCATGTATTTGCCAAGATCATATATAACTTTTTTGATGTTGTTGTCAAAGTCATTTGGGAGAGATAGAGGTAGATCATGTTGTAACAATAAAAATGAATTGTTATTTGTTTCCAAAGTAGAAAAAATAAAACAAAAATCTTAAAATATGTATACGACCAATATATAAATATGTATACCAAAATTATTACCTTAATGAAGGTGTTCCAATCATGTATTTTTACCCCACCAAATTCAACTTTCTTCGTTAAGATATTATTTATGTTTGAAGAAAAACCTGTGGGAAATTTAATTCTTTGAATGGCCTCTTTTACACCATTGCTTTGTTGCTTTGTTAATAACCATGGAAGGTTATTTCAGTCTCCATCGCTATTTGATCTGATCACACTTTGCATTGCATGATTGGTTTCCTGAATGTCAGTACAAATTTTGACAAATTTTTCTTTATCCCTCCTACCATCTATGATTCACCATAACATTTATGTCACATTCTTCCCAATATGGATTGTATCAAACAAATGAGCTAATGTTAGCTCCTCATAGTAGGGAAACCTCATGAATTGAGTGGGATAACATTTCATTCCTCGTGGAATCCCATTATTAATACCTTCATGATGGCAGGCTTGATGAAGCATAAAAGAAATCACAACAATAATTGTCAAATACGGTCAAATAAATTCAATAATTAAAATAAAAATTCAAAACATTACATATACGATACATAAAGAAATTGTGTACCTTGATGATTTATGTTATATTCCAACCTCCATAGGTGAGGTGTCATTCTTCATGGTTTTAATCCAATCTCTTCGTTCCCATTGAAAATATGTTTTTCAGTAGTAAGTACCTATGGTTCTTAGTGAGGAAGTGCCTATACTCATCAAACACCATCTTTCCTAAAACTTTTGAATGAAGATACTTCATCTTAGGACCACAATATGGACATGCAAATTTACCCTTTATTTGAATACTTGCAATAGATGGATTAATGTCAATTATACGATGGGATTATTTAAAAAACATGCATGATATATTTAAATAATTATATAGTATTAAAGTGCAACAGAATGTTACATACCACAAAAATGTGTTAGTCCTGGGGCATCATGAATTTTTAGTACAAGTATTCCACGGAATTGAAATTTCTTCTCCGTGATTGGTTTACAGATGTCATACATAGCAATGTTGGCCATAACTTTAGTAGCTCGTTGATAAGAGGTTTGATATATACATTCATATATTTAACTTGGTACTTACCTAATTGTTTGAAATTACAAATAATTACTACCATGATATGTATATATAAGTAAATAAATAAATAAAAGATATTATGCAAAAAATGAAACAAATGAAAATGTTACATTCGAAAAATTAATGTAAGCAAATACCTGGAACAATCATTGTCAACATTATGTACTCTCTCTTTATTGACATCCAAGGAGGAATGTTATTGTTGATAACAAAAATAGGCCACGTTGAGTAAATAGACCTAAGCTCTCTAAATGAATTAACATCGTCAACTTCCAATGAAAGCCTAACATTACAAGGTTCATATTTAAATTCTTCCCATTTTTCCTCAATTTCCCTAAATGCATAACCATCTACAGGAATTTGAAGAACACCATCTCCACTTTTGTTTCGTGCATGGTAATCCATAAACTATGCTATTCTTTCGCACCTGGACAATCCCTACAAACGAAGAATTATGGGAATATGACAAAGAACCTTTCGAGGCACCCTTTTTGTTACTTGATTGGTTCGATATCTAATGATATGACATTGCGGACATTTTATTTTCGATGCATGTTGTCCATAATATATAATATGATCATTAGGACATGCATATATAGTTTGATACTCCATTCATATGTCTTTCATAATAGCATGTAAATATCGATATGTGCGAGGTAAAATATTTGACGATGGTAACCTAAATTCACCTAACAATCTACAACACAAAAAATAACTAGTTAAAGTAAAGAATATTAATCGTAAATATTGCATTCTTATTTTACACATTAATTAACACTAAAATATAGAAAAAAATATACCTTTATGTATATGTGATGAAACATATTACATACCTTAGGATCTGTGTCATACAAGTGCTTGAAAAATGATTCATAACCTTTAAGTTCATCGACAACAATATAGCGGAGAGAATATTTTCTCTTGAGCATTTATAAAGTCGTTTATTTTCCTTTTCTATTAGAGGTTCATCATATATACCATCAATGTCCCCATCCTCATCCGATTGTGCGAACAAGTCTGGGATGATTTGATTTGTCCCATCATCTTGAACTATGTTATTATTTTCATATTCTTCCATCATATCATTAACTTGATCTTCATTATTTGCTCCACGTTCCTCAGTTTGTACAACATCGTTTCTACTACTACTTGGTGAATTCTACAGAAAGTTAGGGGGCAAGTCTAACTTTATAATTACAAACAATCATGCAAAATTAGTGTGTATACAAAATATTAAAACAATATAAAATTTTGTAAATACAATCAATATAAAGACAGATAATGAATATATATAGTAAGATTTATGTGGGAGGGATTGTTTAGAAGATTCAGAGGAACCACAATATTGACAACTGGAGGTCGACGTTTCGAGTCCATATCATGACCCATCTTCAGGACATTTAAGCCTAGGTAAACAAGAATCCAAAGAGAAGAGATAAATAATGAACCTATGGGAGGTGGAAAACTATGAAATCGGCTCTAAAAACCTAGAAATTTTAATTAAAAATATTTTTTAGAAATTTTGAATTTATAGGGTTTAAATAAAATATTAATTGTTTAAACCCTAGAAATTCAAAATTTCTTAAAAATATTTTTAATTAAACTTTCTAGGTTTTTAGAGCCGACTTCATAGTTTTCCACCTCCCGTAGGTTCATTATTTATCTCTTCTCTCCGGATTCTTCTTTACCTAGTCTTAAATGTCCTGAATATGGGTCCTGATATGGACTCGAAACATCGACCTTCGATTGTCAATACTATGGTTCCTTTGAATCGTCTAAACAATGAATATATAGCTAATTACCATAGGAATATATTCATTCGGTCCCTTGTCAATGTGCCCATATCTCCTACAATGTATTTTAGTTGTTACTATTAAAATTCTTACGGGTTGTGTAGTACAACATCGTTTGCAAGGGAAATAACATTCACTATCACCCTTTTCACCCTCTTTACTTTTTTCCCACCTCTAATATTTTCTAACATTCTTCCCCACAAAAATACAATGATGATTATCTTATAAAATTGAGTGGTGTAGTAGAATATATATTATATTTTTATAATGCAATTGACATATAAACATAAATTTGTTTTTCACTTGACAAGAACACCTTATACCCTTTCGGAACCATCGTCGTTTAGAAAAACTGTCGCAACATCTCTAAAATGCAACATATTTATAAAAAAAATTCCGTTGGAATTTTGACGATAGTTGACCAAGTCAGTGTTGACTTTGTCAAACAGTGGGTGACCGTTTGAAGAAAGAAATGGTTAGCAGTAGTATCGTTGGTATTAAGACAAATATAGAGGTTCGTCGAAGTAAATACACCTTTTCCTAGACGTCGTAACTGTGTTTTTTTTCCGTTGGAATTTTGACGATAGTTGACCAAGTCAGTGTTGACTTTGTCAAACAGTGGGTGACCGTTTGAAGAGAGAAATGGTTAGCAGTAGTATCGTTGGTATTAAGACAAATATAGAGGTTCGTCGAAGTAAATACACCTTTTCCTAGACGTCGTAACTGTGGCGAACGTTTGTTTCCGTCTCAAGTTCGATGAATTTGGGCGGGATTGAAAAAAAATTGAAATATTGAAATATTTATCTTGTATTTTTCGACAGTACGACCAATTTTGTCTGTACCGTCGAAAATAGTTCATCGTTTCTTTTGAATATGTAGTAGTGACAACAAAACAAATATATAGCCTAGTGTTGACTAAATACATCAAGGACCCTACCAGTTGTCTGTATATCCTAGGATCCACCAACTCTTAATCTAAAGTGTCAATATTCTTCATATTGGTAATGAGAGGCGTAGCCATCGGTTTACAGGCTTACATCCTGAATCTCCTCAAGATCTCTACTACATACTTCCCTTATCCAAGGAAGATCTCTCTTGATACCTGCCATACCTCTAACCCCAATAAATAATGCATTAAGTCAATATCCTTCATCTCGAACTCACTAGATAAATCCTCTTTGCACCCTGCAATAAGATCCTTTGTACCCGTGAGAAATAAATCATCAACATACAAAACCAAGAGGAGAGGATCCTTTCCAACAAGTATGAAGTACACATTTGGATCCACCTCATTCTTGGTAAAGCCCATACTCTATAAGTATCTGTCAATCTTGGAATACCATGCCCTCAATGTTTGTTTGAGTCTGTACAAGGATTTCTTAAGCCTACACACATGAGAATCCCTCCCATGTACCTCAAATCCTTGAGGTTTCTCTATGTATACTTCCTCTTCAATGATCTCGTTGAGGAAAGTTGTTTTCACATCTATATAATGTATCCTCCACCTCATAATTGAAGCAATAGAAATAACAACTCGAATAGAAGCATACTTGGCGATTGGATAAAACATCTCCTCGTAGTTCATTCCCTTTTTCCATAAACCTCACTTTGAACTTCTCTATGTTTCCATTTGTAACATGCTTGATCTTGTAGATCCATTTGGAACTCACAACTGACTTCCCCTCTGATTTAATCACTATGTCCCAAACATCACTCCTCATAATAGAGGTATACTCCTCTTACATGGCATCCCACCATACCTGTTGATCTGCTTCTTCCTCAAAACTAGAAGGATCGAAATCAATGATGTTACTCATAAGCACCATGTAGTTTGAAAACTTCTTCAAAGGCCTGCACTATCTGATCGCACTCCTCAGAGCCTCACCAAAATCTCTCAATGCTGTAATAACCACCTAGGTCTCTTGACAAGGCTGGAAGGGGATAAATCCTCCTCTCCACTTAAATTATGAACTACTGATTTTTTCTCATCCCTCGAAGCCTATTGCTTCTTGTCCTCTATCACTGCTAATGACTCTTGAGTACTCATAGATGTGAATTTCTCCTCAAAATTAACATCTCTTCTCACAAATGTCTTCCTCTACATTGGAATGAATATCCTGTAATCATTTATTGTATCATTGCACCACACAAATATACCCAACTGTCATGAAGGCTCCAGCTTCATTCTCTTCTCCACGGGAACATGGATGTAAACTAGAAAACCAAAGATACTCAAATGACCAATCTATAGATTCAATCCTAAGAACACTTCCTCTGGATTCTTTCCCACCAATATCATGTGAGGACTCATGTTCTACACATACACTATTCTATTACATGCCTCTTTCCACAGGAACATAGGCAACTCCTGGTCATGTATCATAGCCCTGGAAGAACCAATGATGGACCGATTCTTTCTCTCCACAACCCCATATTGTTGAGGGTTGTATGAGACTATCATCTCCCTCTTGATCCCTACCTCCTTGTATAAATCCTTGAATTCATTGGAGTTGTACTCTCCTCCATTATATGACCTCAAGACCTTGATCTTATTATCTGTTTGGCTCTTTACCTAAGCTTTGAACTCTCTGAACTGACTAAATACCTCATCCTTGGCCTTCATAAAGAAGATCCAGGTTTTCCTAGAGAAATAATCAATAAACGTCACATGGTATGATGATCCATGTAATGATGCTACTGACATCATCCCACTCACATCTGAATAAATACGATCCAAAATCCCTTTGGATCAACTCTCTCTACTAGGAAAAATAGCCTTGGAATTCTTGCCAAGTGGACACCCTCTGCACACTCCTTGCTACTCAATCCTGAACTCTGGAAGGCCTGTAACAATCCCCCTCAGAATCGACACAGCCCTATAGTGTAGGTGTCTCAAACGTCTGGGCCACAACTCAAATAGGTTGTCACTATCGTGTACCAAATTTTGGACAAGTTTTCCCTGTAACCTATATAAATCTCCTTATCTAACCCAAATGACCACTGTGTTGTCTGGGATAGCCTTCTCTAGACGTATGAGTACCTACCCTCTTTGAAAAGTAATAGAAAAACCCTTGTCCTCCGTAGCTGAGACTGGAATAAAATTATTCTTCAAACCTAGTACATAAAGCACATCATGGGCATCCAAAAAACCTCCTGAATCAAGCTGGAACATAATTGTTCCCTCTCCCTTCACTACCTACTTGGCATCATCACTAAGTTTCACATGAAGATCTGTGACACTATACGTCAAACTGCTAAATATTGCTCGTGCTTATGTCATATGACTAGATGCACCATTGTCCAAGAACCAGGCACTCCTTGTCGATGTGATAATAGAAAGGAAATAAAACATTAAGCAATCCTTCTCAAAATTTGTTTCAAACTCATCAAGTTGTGTCTCTGTTTTTGTTGTTGTCTGCGTCTTTCCATTACCCTTATTCTTCTTCTTTGGATACTGAGATGAATAATTTCCATTCTTATGACATGAGAAACCCTTGATTCTACTCAAGTCCTTCTTCTTCCTTGGATGTGATGACCCTCCATCACTATTACCCTTCTTGGTATAACCCTTTCCTTTTCCCTTCCTTGTCTTACTGACAAGAGCCAAGTTCTCTTCACTACCTCCCTTCTTGCTACTCTTCGACTCCTCCTGAGTCTCTTCTTGGATGCAATCATCCCAAAGTCTCAGCCAATATGGAATATTTTCTTGAGAACAAACTCCCTTGAAAACTGTTCCCAAGACTTGGGAAGACCATTCAATGCCACATTCACAAGCTCCACATCCTCCATTTTCTCCATTTTCTCCTCTATGGTTGCAAGCGAATCACACACCTATGTGATTCTCATGAGATAGTTGGTAACATTATCATATCTAGACATCTACACTGATCTGAGTTTATTCCTTAATACCATCTTATTATTCATGTTCTTTCTCTGGAATAAACTTACCAATGCATCAAACATCTATTTGGTCATATTCTTCTCATTTAAGTGAGGGATTAGATGATCCTTCATTGAATCTAGGAGGACCCTCTCTACTTTTATCTCCTTCTTATTGTGATCATCCAAATCTATCAGATCTGTCGATGGAGTAACTACTTTATCCACTAACTCCCAAAGGTCATGCTCCTTCAACGTTAGAGGTACCCTTGCTTTCCAAGATAGGAAGTTGGATGCTCCATAAATCTGTCTTCAACTCTCAATGATGTTGTTACCATCCCTAAGACCTGATAAGCTTCCTTGGAATAACCTGCTAATGAAAAATGCTCATGTATTGACTTGTACGGCTTGTACATGACTGTCACCA
Source organism: Picea mariana (assembly GCA_032191745.1). NCBI lineage: Eukaryota > Viridiplantae > Streptophyta > Pinopsida > Pinales > Pinaceae > Picea > Picea mariana. The sequence continues at coordinate 47,248 of JASDQU010436716.1, forward strand.
TTGCAACCCACATATGTACATGTCTGTCACCATTGCAACTCACATATGCACGCGACTGTAACTACTGCAACCCTCATATATATGACTATGCTCAAAGAAAACCGTGTATGTACGTGATTGTGCTTTTTGTGACTTGCGTACACCTCAGTAAACCTGCAAAAACTTAATTTTTCCATAGTACGATTGTTTCCCTGAAATCTGTCCTTTGATTTTCGCATGTTGTTTATGTATATGCTATGGATATGGATTCCCTTCAAAGAACCCACTCCGATACCATGTTGAAATCTCTCCTACTCAATACCTGATTGTTAATTCCAAATAAATCATTTATTGAATTAAAGAACAAATGAGTAATCAACTAGGCATGCAGTGGAAACATAAACAAGGAAACCAAAATCAAGCACACATAAACACCAATATTTTTGGGTATAAACCCCAGAGGGAAAACCAATGATTAGAATGATTTTATTATGCCAAAATTAGGGCTCTCGTAATAGAGATAATGGCCCATTGAAAGAAATACAACTACAAACAAACATGGAAAAGGTTGATCTGTTGTACGGACCAAAATTGCATTCTTTTCGAGGTGTACATGACTTTGCTTCAATAAACCCGTGTATGTATGCGATTGTATCCACTAAAACCCAT
>JASDQU010436716.1:62782-78754 GCA_032191745.1 Picea mariana
CCACTTTGACTTATAGTACACTCATCACTTCACTTTATTATTTAAATAATTTCTTCTTTGCAACCACTTTGACTACTTTGAATTTTTGGGGCTTCTATATCACTCATGAGGGTTCTCCAACTTCACATGGCCATAACTCTCTAACCATGCAGAGTTATGTGATGTTCCACATACAACCATAAATGGCATGACATGTACTATCCATATAGAATAGTCTTACCTTCAAATATATTAAAACTCATACAATTATACATCAAACAAACTTGGGTCCATTTCCCAAACCTTTGTGCTACCGAAATTTTCTATCGGACTTTCTTCAAGGGTTGAAATCAATGACAACCAACTCAAATAATCAACAATATCCCTATTTGACATTGATGGAAACACTCTGATGCAATACTGAATCCCTATCACTCATGCTTCCCCTGTGACCATCTCTCCCCCTGGAACCATGCCTTTGTGCTCTTTCTCCAATCATTTGCCTTTGCATATGATAAATCTTTCCCCTTTTGTCATCAATGGAAAATGTACCTTTTCATCTGGGACTACTCCCCTTGACTAAAATCTTTCTGAAACTGATCTCCCAACTTGAACTATCCTCTTTATGGTGCTTCCTTGTGTAAATCTAAGACATGTAATATAAGCATTCAAAAGCATTCATTTTGGAGTAGAAATTACTTTGAGTCTTTGCAAAGATACTTAAAGGATTCTCTTGGAAGTGGTTTTGTAAAGATGTTTTCCACTTGTTCTTTTGTTCCCACATTTTCAACTCCAATGTTCTTCTCTGCAACCTGTTCCCGTAGAAAGTGATACTTGATTGGAATGTGCTTTGTCTTGGAGTACATCACTGGGTACTTTGAGATATTGATGGCTCTTTTATTATCAAAATAGATTGGAATGATCTCATCATACTCAACCTGTATATCTGCCAAAGTTTGTTTCATCCATAGAACCCGTGTACAACATCCTACTACTACAATACATTCTACTTTGGTTGTAGATAAGGATACTGATGATTGTTTCTTTCTTAGCCAAGATACTAAACACTCACCTAAGTAGAATGTTTCTCCACTGGTGCTTCGTCGATCATCAATGCAACCTGCCCAATCCGTGTCTGTGTAGGAAATAAGTGATAGATCCTTTCCTTTTGGATACCATAATCCAAACTCTTCTGTTCCTTTTAGATATTCGAAAATCCTTTTCACTGCTAAGACATGTGATTCCTTTGGTTTTGCTTGAAATTGATCCACTTGTCCAACTACCTGCATTACATCTAGTCTAGATGTTGTAACATATAATAAGATACCAATCATTGGCATGTATTTCCTCTGGTCTATAGACTTTGAATCATCATCTTTGCTCAACTTGCAACTGGTTTGCATAGGAGTGGTAATTGGTTTGCAATCTTCCATTCCAAACTTCTTTAGTATTTCTTTGATATACTTAGTTTGAGAAATAAAAATTCCTTAGTTGCTTTGACATATCTGAATATCCAGAAAGAAGAATAGTTCTCCAAGTAATGCCATTTCAACTTAATTCTGCATATCCTTTGCAAATTTCTATCTTAACCTGTCATCAGTACTTCCAAAAATAATATCATCAGCGTAAACTTCAATTAATAAAATATTATCTTGATTTACCTTGATGTAGAGGTTATTGTCTACACTTCCTTTTCTAGAGTACCATGCTCTAGGAGCATGTTTTAGACCATACAAGGCCTTCTTCAATTTACACACATAATATGCGTTCTTTGACAACTGAAATCATTCTGGTTGTTCAATGTAGACTTCTTCTTCAAGTTCCCCGTTCAAAAAATATGATTTCACGTTCATTTGATACACTTTAATATTCTCAGAGTATGCATAAGCTAAAATAAATCAGATTTCTTCCATTCTGGCAACTGTGGAAAATTTCTCTTCAATGTTGATTCCTTCAACCTGTGTGTATCCTTTACATACTAATCTAGCTTTGTTCCTTGTAACCTGTTCATCTTCATTCAATTTATTTATGAAAGCCCACTTTGTGCCAATCACATTCTTATTCTTTGGTCTTGGAACCAATTCCCAAGTGTCATTCTTCTCTATTTGATCCAATTCTTCATCCATGGCCTTATTCTATAATTCATCCTTGTTTGCCTCTTCAAAACTATTTGGTTCAATTGTAGATAACAATGCTAGGTGAATTTGTTTTGGTGAACATATTCTTCTTCTAGTCTCAACTCCTGCATCTTTGTTTCCGATAATATAATCTGAAGGATGATTCTTCTGTACTCGTTTGCTAGGTGTCTTTGGAGGCACTTGCTGAACTTGCTCTTGTACTTCTGTATGATCCTCTTCATCTTTCCCTTCTACTTATTCTTCATCTTCTGCTTCTTCTTCGTAAATATTTCCATTAATTTATTTTCTTCTTCCTTTCATTCTCATCCACCTGTTTAATCAATTGTTACATTGATGTTTTCCACAACTTTGTTCAACCTCAAATTGTAAAACTTGTATGATTTCCTTGTAATTGAGTAACCAATAAGTACTCCTTTGTCCACATGAGAGTCAAATTTTCCCATTATACCATCTTCTCTTTTGATGTAGCATTTGCTTCCAAATACTTTGAAGTGCTTCACATTTGCTGGTCTTCCTTTCCATAGATCGCAGAGAGTTTTGTCAGTGTTGTTTTATGAGAATTACTCTATTTTGAATGTGAACTGATGTATGCACTACATGTGTCCAAAAAATATCTGTGAATTTGGAATCCATTAGCATTGTTTGAGCCTTTTCCTGTACTGTCATACTCTTTCTTTCAACAAATCCATTCTATTGAGGTGTCCTAGCAAAGAAGAATTGCCTTTTTATTCCATGCTTGCTGCAGTAGTCCATAAATTCCTTTGAAGTGAACTCTCCTCCATTATCAGATATCAAACATTTGATTTTTGAATCCATTTCATTTTCAACCATTTCCTTGTAGACCTTGAATTTTTCAAAAGCTTCTGACTTATTCTTGAGAAAGCAAACTAAAGTCATTCTTGTATAATCATCAACAAATAACATAAAATATTTCTCACCTTTTAAACCCTTTGTTGTAGTTGGTCCAACTAGATCAATATGCACAATTTCAAGTGGTATTGTCATTGAATATTCCTTTTATTTGAACTTGATATTTGTTTGCTTTCCTTATTGATAATGCTTGCATAAAGTGTTGGTTGGTTTCATGATCTGGGGCATTTCTCTAATTGCTTCCTTTTTGTTGAATTTGACAAGGTTTTCAAAGTGTATGTGACCCATTCTTCTGTGACATAGCTAACCTTCATCTTCCTTTTCTAGACAACACTTTTCATTTCCAATTTCACTTAATACATATATGTTGCTTGAAGTTCTTGTAATTGTTGCAATCAATTTTCCTGAACCTTATTTTCTTATCTCACACTTTTGTGAATCAAAAGTAATTTTATGAACTTGGTCACACATTTGACTCACACTTAGAAGATTATGTTTCATATCTTCTACTAGTAGAACATTTTCTGCCTTGGTATTCTTGTTTCCAATTTTGACTGTTCATTTTCCAATGATTTTAGCTGAATCGTCATTTTTGAAGGTGACTGATCTATCTCTTTCCTTTATTAATGTAAGAAACCTGTCTATATCACCTATCATGTGTTTTGTCAACATACCAACCGCGTTTGTTCTACTTAGCTTGTAGAGCAAGTGTGCATTCTTCATTGTTATATTGATTCTGCTTTCTTATCCATGTTTTCTTTTGAGGTTCATGTCTGTGACAGTTGTTGTTCTGTTGTGGTTCTCTAGGAGGGATTTCCATTGTACAATATTTGGCCATGTGTCCAAAGTTGTTTCACTTGTAGCATTCCACTTCAATGCTCAATGATTGAAACCTGTTGTAGCTTCTTCTCTGTGTTTCACTAGGCCTTCTTGGATAGCCATTTTGTGTATTACTTTCAAATTTGTTTATGTTCCTGTTATTAGCTCTGCAATTTATAGCTTTATGTCCAAAATTATTGCATGCATAGCATAAACCAAAAAATATAGTTTGATACCTGGGAGTTAAAGATATTCTCAAATGAGTTACTTTAATGAATCCTTCTTCTTCCCGAGGCCTATTTATTTCTGTTGGTCGTTGATTTTGAAGTCCGAATCTTTTCGGTGGGGGAGTGTCTCTACAATATTCCTTGTAGATCTTCCTATCCCCTTTGATTTCTTCTACATAGATTTTTGGGTATGTTTCTTGTTCTGTTGCTTTGGATCTTGATCCCTTTTCTGTCTTATTGTATCCAAGTCTGGACTCGTCATGATAAGGCTTTTGACTGCTGATAATGTCATCTAGAACTTTTGAGTTGTTCTGCATATTTTTCTTTTGAATATCTTTTCTCAATGTGACAATCTCTGCTTCCAAATTTCTAGTGAACCTGTCTCTTCCTTCTAACTGTTCTTTGAGTGATTCTTCAATTCTTTTATCTTCTTCTATTTGAACCTTCAATTTCATGATCATTTGTTCTAGTTCTTGAGTGTCTTCTTTCTTTTCTAGTTCTGCTTGTAGCTTCTTGTTTTTCTTCTTTTCTCTTCTTATAAATTCTATGGCACTCAACAATTCTTCTCGATAGTCAACTTCTACCTCTTCATATTATTATTAGGTGTATTCTTTATCAGATTCTTCTATTGCCATGAATAGAACTCTTTCTGTCTCACTATAACTGACTTCATCTTCATCTGATGAGGAGATGTCTTCTTTGGTGCATAAGCTTTTCTTGAAATATTTATTTTTGGTTCTTTTGCCTTTATATGTTTGTTTTATATTTGATTAATATTCATCATTCCTCTTATTTTTCTTATGAGGGAATTTGTTAGCAAAATTACCAATACCATCACAATTAAAACAAATCAATGGAATCTTACCTTTATATCTGTTGTTGGTTCCCTTGTTCAATATTTTGACACAGTTGGCCACTTCTTCTTCATCATCTTCTGAGAAGTCACTGTTGCTGCTATGTTCCTTTTTCTTTCCCTTTTTATTTGACCTTTTGGATGCTTTGAAAGTTTCTTCCTTTATATTTGTATTTTCCTGTTCAGTTCTCATTTCATATGTTGTGAATATTCCACATAGTTCGTCCATGATTATTGAGTCTAGATATGATCTTTCTTCTAGTGCTGATATCTTAGGATCAAATATCATAGGAAGAGATCTTAGTACCTTTTGAAAAATTATAGATTCTTCAATTTATTCTCCCAATCCTATGATTGCATTCATTATTTCATCAACTCGTACCAAACAACCTGTAATCAAACCGTACCATAACAAGTGCATCAACCATGCACCAACCTGTACCTCAATTTGTACCATCAACAAGTGCATCCACCATGCACCAAATATGTACCAATCATGCATCAAATACAGATAAACTATGACTCATCAATATGTACCAACATCATCAACTATACACCTCATGTATGTGCCAACTCATCAACTACTTGTCTCAACCATGTACCCAACATGTACCTCAACCAAATCCCTCATCCATTTCATCATCCAAATATGATTTGTAACTATGTAATAGACCTGGTGTATATGATTACATACCTGCAAACCTTCCTTAACTTTAACAACAAGAGACTAGCATTTTCATCAAACTTTACTTTAGTCTCACATGACTAATTTTGGATTAGTCAACAACCCTAACTTGAAATAATCATAAATTTGTACTTGTAATTAATAAAGATCTAAAAATAGTACAAAATGTTCTTCAATGTGTTTTGTGCAATTCTTCCAAGTTTCACTACTTGGAATCTCTCAGAAAATGAGTTATAGCAAAAATTACATACCTTGTTGAATTCTGGCTTATTCTAGAGAGTGAAATTGTAGAGCGTTCCCTGCACAGAATGTTTGTTGTATGGATATGAAAATGGTACACACAATACTACAGAATGTACTATAACCAATACATTTGGTCTTACTGAATTTTGATCTTTTATGAATAGTTTATGATGTTTTTACCCGAAACACGTGTTTTAGATTAGTTTAAGGACTAGCCACAAACCCTATTTTTTCACATAGTGTAACTCCAAAAATAAAATGAGCCACAAGCTGAAATTTGTATCACAACTACTTGGATATGTTTCCTCAACGACCTCCAGATTTCGTGGTCAGAATCATTCTAGAAAAAAAGTTATTGCGAAAATGGTGAGATGACCTGTAAATACCATACCTTAGAAAACATCATCAAAAGAATTTATCCTCCCTTGAATTTCAACCTTATTTACTTCACCTTCCCTCTAAAATTCACCTTAGATATCCTTTGGTTACCTCAGTCACTTGTAAATATTCAATATTCTCAAGTGTGATTAAATGAGAGAACCTTGCCTCTTATTTATACTTTTATGTAGCTTCCTCAAGGGGTTACCTTCTAACCATCTTAAACCACTTTCCTTATTTTAGAGCTAACCCACTTCTAACCACTTATCCTCTTAGTAATTTCTCCATTAACTCTATTATTTAAATAATTTCATTTGTATCCACTTTGAATTATAGTAAACTCATCACTTCACTGTATTGTTTAAATAATTTCTACTTTGCAACCACTTTGCCTACATTGACCTTTTGGGGCTTCTAGATGACTCATGATGGTTCTCCAACTTCACATGGCCATAACTCTCTAATCGTGAGGAGTTATGTGACGTTCCACATACCACCGGAAATGGAATGACATGTACTATCCATATAGAATAGTCTTACCTTAAAGTATATTAAAACTCATACCATTATACATCAAACAAACTTGGGTCCATTTCCCAAACCTTTGTGATACCGGAATTCGCTACCGGACTTTCTTCAAGGGTTGAAATCAATGAAAACCAACCCAAATAATGAACATTAGGAATATAATCAGGCTCCACAACCAACAATATCCCACTTGTAGATTGATAAAAAAAAATCCATTGTTGTTGTACCTGCTCCACCTTGGAGTTGGAAAATTTCTCATCTTCACCTTCATGTTTGAATACCAACTAAAACTGAGCAGGAACTTAGTTTCTCCCTAGTTACTACCTTTGTTAGCATGTGTTCATGATTCTGGCTAGTATGTATTTTTTCCAACCTCAATTTTCCATCTTCCAAAACAGATCGTATGAAATGGTACCTGAGCTATATATGCTTAGTCTTATAATGGGAGGTTGATTTCTTTGCAAGATGAATTGGACTTTGGCTGTCACAATAAAACTTGTTGTTCTTCTATTGCTTTATCAATTCCTCCATAAAACTCTGTAACCAAATCATCTATTTACTATCTTCTGTAGCAACAACATACTATGCTTCCATTTTTGAAAGTGAAACAACCTTTTGAAGTTTCAAAATCCAACTTACTATTGTTCCACCAACAGTAAAAACATACCCTATGGTGCACCTCCTTCTATATTTACCACCTGCCATATCTGAATCAACATATCCCTGTAGAACAATGTTTGAACCTCCAAAACATAATGTATGAGTACTAGTACCTTTCAAATACCTAACAATCCACTTTACTTCCTCATAATGTTCTTTACTTGGATTGTTCATATACCTTCTCACAACTCCCACTGCATGTGGAATATTTGGTCTTGTGCACACCATCACATATATCAAACTTCCAACTGTTGATGGATATGGGACCATGGAAATGTATTCCATCTTCTCCTATGTCTTGGGACACATTTCCTTGGTTTATTTGAAATGGCTGGCCAAAGGTGTACTAACTGGTTTTTCATTCTTCATTCTAAACCTCTCCAACACCTTCTTTATGTACTCACCCTGAGACTGTTAATTTGTGATTTTTCCTATCTCTTGTTATTCTCATACCAAGGATTTTCTTTGCAACACCCAAATCCTTCATCGCAAATGAATTAGGTAATTTCTTCTTAAGCACATTTATATCCTTCATGTTAGACCCTGTAACAAGCATGTCATCTACATACAATATCAAGATAATATATCTTCCATTTTCTAGCCTCTTAAAATAAACATAGTGATTAAGATGACATCTACTTTAGCCTTGTTCTGTCATAAACTTGTCAAATTTCAAATACCACTGCCTTGGAGCTTTTTCTAGGCCATACAATCTCTTCTTCAACCTGCATACCAAATTCTCCTTCCCTTTGACCTCATAACCTTGTGGTTGTTGCATATAAATCTCTTCATCCAAATCCCCAAGGAGAAAATTTGTTTTTACATCTAATTGTTCAAGATGAAAATATTCTTTGCCACAAGAATTAAAATGGTCCTAATCGAAGTCATTTTAACAAAAAGAGAAAATATTTCATCAAAATCTATATCGTTCTTCTGTGCAAACCCCTTTACAACAAGTATGGCCTTGTACCGATTTTTTCCTCCATCTTCTTTCTTCAACCTGTAAACCCATTTATTATTCAATGCTACTTTTCCTGTAGGAAACTGAACCAATTACCAAGTCTGATTATTTACCAAGGAATCCATTTCCTCTTTCATTCCTTGCTCCCACTTCTTTCTAGTGTCTACCTGCATTACCTCTTCATAACTTTTTGGTTCACCAAAATCAATCAACAATAAATAATATAATGAAGGATATATCGTTCAATGGGTCTACTTAACCTGGTAGATCTTCTAACAACACTTGCAGGAGTTTGAGTTACTTGTTGCTCCTGTTGGTTTACATTTTGATTTTCTGGTACCTTTGGAGTTTCTTTTTCAGTGATTTCATCAAGCACTATGTATTCTGGTTTTTATTTTTCCCGTTTCTTTCCTTGCAACTAATATTTGTACATGACCGTCTCATTGAATACGAAATATCTACTCCTAATGATTTTGTGATTTTCCTAATCCCATAAGCGATAACCAAAATTGTTAACACCATATCTAGTAAAGGTACACTTCTTAGATTTTGCTTCAAGGTTTGTTCTATTTTCTTTATCAATATGGACAAATGATTCACAATCAAAATTCTTCAGAAATGAATAGTTTACCTTTTTACATGTCCATGCCTCCTTTGGAATGCCACAATCCAAAGAACTTGAAGGTCCTTTTTTTATTAAGTAAACAAGAATATCTACAACATCTTCCCAAAACTATAAGGGAAACCCAACATGCAATCTCATACCCCTTGCATGTTCCATGATTGTCTTGTTCATCCTCTCTAACACACCATTTTCTTGTGGTGTTACTGGAACTATTTTTTCTCTACGAATCCCATGGTATGGACAATAATTATCAAACTCCTTGCTGTAGTATTCACCTCCATTTTCTAATCTGAGACACTTCAACGATTTTCGTATCTCATTCTCAACCAAATATTTCCAGTTCTTAAAAGTGTCAAAAACATGATATTTTTGTCGAATGCAATAAACCTAAATTTTTATAGTTACATCATCAATAAAAGTTACATAATAATGAGAGCCAGTAGGAGATGATACCTAAGTTGGTCCCCATACATATGTATGCACAAGATCTAACTTTTCCCTCTTCTTTTCCTTACCGACTATGAGAAATTTGACTCTCTTTTGTTTTCCATTAATATGATGCTCTAAGAAATCCAAATCAACTTGTTTAAGATCCGGAAACAAATTCCTTTTGTGAAGTATCTACATCTCCTTCTCAATCATGTGTCCAAGCCTATGATACCATAGTGATGTATCAACTCCTGCAGAAGCTAAAGAGATAGAAGAGTCAACATTGATAGTACATAAATACAATGTACCTACCTTCTCTCCTTTCTCCATTACCAATGATCCTTTAGTGACCTTCCACACCTTATCACATAATATTGAAAATATTTCTTATGGGGTGTGGCATGAAATGAAGACCCTGGATATACTACCCAAGACTTAGTAGTATTATCTAAAGAAAGAATCTTGTAAAACACCACTTGTTACATTTGCCTCTTGATTTTTCTCTTGTTGTCTGTCTCTTTGTTTCTTTGAAGCTCTGCAATATTTCTTCAGATGTCCTTTCTTGCCGCAATTACAACACTCTATATTTTCCAGTATGGATTTGGATATGCCCTTCCTAGAATTTCCATGGTTCCATGGATTCTTTCCTCTTTCCTTTTTTCTTCCTCCGTTCTCCACGGTCAACACATTACCTGATGTCTCACCTATTCTTTTCCATCACATTTCTTCACTAAGGATAACACCAATAAAATCATCAAATTTTAGAGTGTTTGAACCATAGAAATAGTTGCTTACAACCATGACCAAGCCATTCCAACTTTATGGAAATGAGCAGAAGATTATAAGAGCCCTAACCTCATCATCAAAGGTCACTTTTACAAAACTTAGCCGATTAGTAACCATATTAAATTCATTTAAATGATCTGCAACAGACCCACCTTTTGACATCTTCATATTAAATAATTGTTTCATTAGAAATACCTTGTTGGAGACTGAGGGTTTTTCATATAGTATATCCAGTTCCTTCATAAGATTCTCCATTATTTTTTCTTTCGAAATATTGATATCCACCGACACTATCAAGCACAACCATATCGTTCCTAGTGCCATTATTTCAAGAACCTCCCATTCTTCATCCTTCATGGCCATCGAATTCTTTGCTATTCCTCCCAATTATAGGAATAAATCCTTCTGATATAAATAATCTTCCATTTTAATCTTCCATAACTAGTAGTTTTGGCCGTTAAATTTCTCGACTGTAAAATTTCCATATTCCTCCATTTCTCCCACTCGAACTAGGAACCCTCTTTTCCTATGAGTTACCTTTGGTTCTGATACCAGTTGTTAGAAAAATAGGATCGTAGAAAAATAAAATAAAAAAATGTGGAAATAAAACACATACGATACATAATACAATAGAGACACATATATACATGGTTCACCCAATATGGGCTATATCCACAAGATAAATTGCCAGGTCCTTCCTTTATTATTTTCCAACAAATGAAGGGACACAATGAACAACACATCCACTATAACTTCCTCTTCTTTCTCTCACATTCTTCTCACTCAGAATACAATATTCACATTCATATTCAACCACAATACAATTCACTCATACATAAAAGAGGGCTTCCTTCTAGGAAAAAAATTCCTAACATAACTTATATCGTCAGATATGCAACCTTATAATGGAAAGTCTAGATTGACTACAAAATTACAATATTTGAATTGCATTCAAAAACAAGTCGGGGGAGGGGGGGGAGGGTTAGAATTATGTATCCTACATTTTCTTTGACATGCATATGAAATAGGAAGATAATCTGGCTCCACAACCAACATCATATCTATGTTTGGGCCTTAGGATAATATCTCAGATATTGAAGAGAAGCAAAGTATTCCAAAATTTAATAATAAGGAAGGAATGAGAAATAAAAACCCACTTTCTTAATTTGAAATAAAATGAATTTAAAGCATTGTAATTAATTAAGTTACATTAGAATTTGGTAAGAAAGGATTTTTTACAAAGTAAATTAATGTCTAAAAGGGAAAGATTTGAAAATAGTAACTATTCCTTAAAAATAGAAAAGAAGTGCATGAAAGTAGGAAGACAGTAAATTCTGGCAGAAACACAGTTTTACCATGGAAAGTTTTATGGAAATTTATTGTTTTGGAAAACAATTTAAACAAATAAATTGCATGAGTTTATATATGTATATATATTTATACGTTTTCTGAACAAATTTTGAATGAATGGTAAAGGCTGGTGACCCTTGGTAAATTTCCAAAGTTACCAGTTAAATGTATTAATAATTTGGATAATAAGTTCATAAATTCATATATTAAAAATGGGAAATTTTCCTATCTTGTGCGCACTTTTCGAGGAGTTCGTGGAAATGTTTTTTTTATTATCATTAAAGTTTAGAGGCTTGGGAAAAAATATAAATCCTTTTTTTTAGAGTATAAATATTAATAGCAAAAATCCATTTTTCGGAGCTGGGCCGTCAGAGAAAAGAGAAGGGAATGATTTTTATGAGTACAATGGCATATAGTTTTTAAATGATAAATATTACAATATTAATGCAAGGTACCAAATCTATTATAATAGTTGTAAACAAAAATATTGTAGAGAATAACATCAGAAAAAAACAATATATAAAACCACAACACCAAAATAATACCTTTATTGATAGGAAACAATGTTTACTTGCCTCTTCTAGGAGGAAACATCCAGCAGAGTAATGCTCTATTACAAAAATTCCCATACCCTCGACCGCTTGTTACGATGAAAATGACTCTATGGCATGGGGTAAACCACAACAAACGGAAATGACTACAGAAATCAACTCTATTCTCAAGTATGCTATATAAACAAACATGCTAACAAGGGAATATAAAGAGCCTACCTCATCCAGACGTTCAATGAAGTCCGTTGTTGAGCACTTGACTCAAATCTATACACCTGAAACTTGTCCTCAACAACCAAGATACACAATCATATGGTGGTAATATATAACATTAGCACATATAATAGCATAATCCATCAATATTCATAACAAATACGCCCATGGAATAATAATTCAAATATTTGCAAGACATTAATTGGATGAGAAAATAGTAATTCTATTAGAATGTAATCAACAAAAGTGTATGAATGACAAAATTTTGTGTCGACACGTTCGGAACCGAGAAACTAAGTCCCTTCCAGCTAGGCCTCCACCAAAGGAAAGATCATATAAGAGAGACAATGAGGTTCTCCTTCAAATAGGGAAGAGCTTGGGGGATAAACAATGTGTTTAGACTTAAAAGGACAAAGGGATGCAGACTCAATATGAAGTGAATAATTTCTCTAGAGTAACTTTTCTCTCAAAGTTGAATTCTTTCTCCCTTCTCCAAATCTTGGATATGGCCCATTTATAGCCTTCAAATGGAACCGAAGGGCCGAGTCAGAATGTTTCTAGTATATGAAAGGTCAAGGATCATGGATCTCGTGACGTGACATGGAAACTCGACACCATTTTTTAATTTTGGGCCCAAAACCCGATCTATGTGGGATGTAATGGTGCAACCTATGTATACACATGTTGTATAACTCTTAGGGCGTGTATATGTGGAAAAATACAATTTTTATCTCCAGGAATTGCAAAAAAGGGACTTCAAGTTTGCATGGGGAAATGGAAAATGCCTTATGAGCAAGTTGCATGGGGTGAGACAAATATTTCTATAACAGATGCCCCCTAATGTGTGAGGTCATAGGAGTATCTTTGATAGCCGAAATACATTATAATTCCCAGAAGTGGAGTAATGGAGACCCAGATGGACAAACTAGTTGCTCATAAGAATATTACAATCCATAATGACTTTGTGCACATGGCTGCCAATTTGAATTACACTGCAGATCCATGTGGAAATATACCAAACAACTGTTCATGGCCATGCATATGTAATACAAAGGTAGATACATGCCAGAGGATGTCATAGTCAGGAACAAGGCCCAGTGAAAACTAGTCTCAAAATCAATCTGAAGATATCTGTATACAATGGAGTACAATCTAATCTCCTACAATCACTTAATTCATATAGGTACTGGTCCATTGAATGATAACAACAACTCAAAAAAGATGCGACTATGAACTGATGTCTTCAAGTATTCTACATGATCCGCCAAAGGTGAAAGTCTACATCATGTGAATAAAGGAGTTGAGGTCGAACACAATGACATTTCATTTGATTACTGGTCATTAAGGTATACCATTAACAAACACGAGACAAGCTACCGATAGTGAAAGTAGGTATCAAGGAACCAAGTACATTCTTACAAGTGTGAATAAAAGAGTTGAGGTCGAACACTCGAAGAATCCATCGATTAGGAGACATTGATGTATTCCCAACTTTTTATGGCGAGAGAACCTGCCACTGATGACTGCAAGCCTCTAGGTACTCATAGGACTCTAGGTCTCATTTCTAGAATAGATGAGTTGAAGTCGATGGAAGGAGACCCGCTGAAAGGAGAGCATTAATGAATCTCTCATCAGTCAAAACAAGGTAGAAAGTAGGATCTTGATGATTTGGAGGAACTCAAAAGAAGAACATGTTCACGAACCAACAAACCTGTGCATCTGTCGCATGCACCATATGCAAGAAGTGCATGAAAAATGCCCTCTGAATAACATTCAATAAGGAAAACTACCAAAAAAGGTGAGGAAACCACCAATAAGGCTAATGGAATCCAAGACACTGCATGAATCCCAATGTGTGAATAGATTTCTTGCCTTCGAACACAAGGGAAACCCCCCAGTCAACGACCAATGAGGATATGTTGACTACTGGGTTCAAGATTACTTACCCATAAGGAAAGTAGGACCAGGGTGCACGGTAGGACAACAAATTCATGTAACTTTGATACACACTGAGGGTATGGCCAACAATGAAAATTTGAGAGTTATGAGAAATGGATGACATGGGCTTAAAGACATCCTTTGAACAAGACCATGAGACATATGGAGGAATCCAACAACATAGACTTGATAATGAAACTTTGTGATGAAAGAGGCACCAATCAAACTCTCAATAGGGACTGGAATAATAACCAGTCAGAGGAGTAAACTCTAAGTAACGATCTCAACTTATTAAGGTCATGCTAAACCCAAAATTTGGATGACAAGTGGAATCAAAAGTTTGTGCTATGTTCAAAGGCGACACGACTGCTGCCAACATGAGATAATATTTTTTTCCCGCTCGTCTTTTTTTTTAGTTTTTTCATAGTCAAATGAATGTTATGATACAAAGGAGGCAACAACTGCTGCAATTAAGAAACTAGTTCCAAAAATGGAACATACCTATTCTCAATGAAAGGAGGTGCATGCAGGATATGGAATCTTATGGGAATGTTTCGTTTTGGGGTATAGGGTGTCAAGATGCAAAGGATATAAATAAGACTCTACTTGGATGATGATGCAAATTATTGAGGTGATAGTATTATAATGCAAAAGAGAGAACTGACAATAGGATCAATACTGCAAGAAAGAGAATGAGATGCAATTACAACTTAACTCCAACGAATGTCCTTTTTCATAAATTTAGTCCCCTAGGCCTGAAAAAGTATAAAACAATACCCAGGAGAACTCTTATAGCCACCAGTGACTAGAGTGTTCATTTTTCAAAATTAGTCTACTTGGTCTGAAAAAGGGTTAAACTTACACCAAATAGACTTCCTTTCAGATCCAATTAATGAGTGTGAAAGAGACAAGTTCACTTGAAAATATTTTCACTTTTTGAGGGAGTCGGAAAAAAGATTAAACAAGACTCGATGATGCTATTCTAAAAAGTATATCATGGGGGAGGGTAGGGATCCCATGCAAGACTTCTGTGGAAATTCAACAACTCACAGCTAAGTGACACAAGCTTGGAAAACCCAAATCTTTCCAAGTCGAGGAGGATAAAATACTTGTAGATGTTATCTTATTTACAATATATCGAAGAATGCCCCTTATCTAGAAGGGTGTAGAAGAAGGTAGGTGAGGCTCTACAAGATCATTCCAATCAAAGGAAACCATCCTAGGACTTGGAGGGAGCGTACTCAAAGAGATTTGAATGCTCCTTTGTGCAGAAGGTACAAAACTGGAAATGCTAAGGACATGGTCGAAAGACACATCACCCCCCAAAAGAAGAGTGGGATTGACTGAAGATTGCATTGGCAATATCACTTCATTATACTTGCCACTCTCCAAGAGAAGAGTGGGATCAACTGAATATTGCATCAACATGACCACTTATTCAAACGTTGGTTGAATATTATGCAAGAGAACAAGGTCAAGATATGCATCACTCCCTAAAAGAAGAGGGGTGTCAGTTGAATATTGCATCGACACGACCACTGGTTGAACAAGATGTGAGACAATAAGGTCAAGAGATGCATCACCCTAAAAACAAGAGTGGTGTTAGTTGAATATTGCATCAACATGACTGTTCTATCAACCAAATAAGGAATAGAATGTTGGGAAACCAAAGACGCCTCAAAACCTGAAGGGCCACTAAGCAAGGACCATGTTTCTTGTACCACAACAATAGTAGGGAA
>JASDQU010436716.1:79907-91207 GCA_032191745.1 Picea mariana
AGGCTCCACAACCAACATCATATCTATGTTTGGGCCTTAGGATAATATCTCAGATATTGAAGAGAAGCAAAGTATTACAAAATTTAATAATAAGGAAGGAATGAGAAATAAAAACCCACTTTCTTAATTTGAAATAAAATGAATTTGAAGCATTGTAATTAATTAAGTTACATTAGAATTTGGTAAGAAAGGATTTTTTACCAGGAATTACAAAGCAAATTAATGTCTAAAAGGGAAAGATTTGAAAATAGTAACTATTCCCTAAAAATAGAAAATAAGTGCATGAAAGTAGGAAGACAGTAAATTCTGGCAGAAACACAGTCTTACCATGGAAAGTTTTATAGAAATTTATTGTTTTGGAAAATAATTTAAACAAATAAATTGCATGAGTTTATATATGTATATATATTTATACGTTTTCTGAACAAATTTTGAATGAATGGTAAAGGATGGTGACCCTTGGGAAATTTCCAAAGTTACCAGTTAAATGTATTAATAATTTGGATAATAAGTTGAGAAATTCATATATTAAAAATGGGAAATTTTCCTATCTTGTGTGCACTTTTCGAGGAGTTCGTGGAAATGTTTTTTTATTATCATTAAAGTTTAAAGGTTTGGGGAAAAATATAAATCCTTTTTTTTAGAGTATAAATATTAATAGCAAAAATCCCTTATTAAGAGATGGGCCATTAGAGAAAAGAGAAGGGGATGATTTTTATGAGTAAGATGGCATATATTTTTTAAATGATAAATATTAAAATATTAATTTAAGGTACCAAATCTATTATAATAGTTGTAAACAAAAATATTGTTGAGAATAACATCATAAAAAAACAATATATGAAACCACAACACCAAAATAATACCTTTATTGATACGAAACAATGTTTACCTACCTCTTCTAGGAGGAAACATCTAGCAAAGCAGTGCTCTGTTACAAAAATTCCCATACCCTCGACCCCTTGTTACGAGGAAAATCACTCTATGGCATGGGGTAAACCACAACAAACAAAAATGACTACAGAAATCAACTCTATTCTCAAGTATGCTATATAAACAAACATGCTAACAAGGGAATATAAAGAGCCTACCTCATCGAGATGTTCGATGAAGTCCATTGTTGAGCACTTGACTCAAATCTATACAATTGCAACTTGTCCTCAACAACCAAGATACACACACATATGGTGGTAATATATAACGTTAGCACATATAATAGCATAATCCATCAATATTCATATCAAATACGCCCATGGAATAATAATTCAAATATTTGCAAGACATTAATTGGATGAGAAAATAGTAATTCTATTAGAATGTAATCAACAAAAGTGTATGAATGACAAAATTCTGTGTCGGCACGTTCGAAACCGAGAAACTAAGTCCCTTCTAGCTGGGCCTCCACCACTTCAATCCTCCACCAAAGGAAAGATCATATAAGAGAGACAATGAGGTTCTCCTTCAATTAGGGAAGAGCTCGGGGGATAAACAATGTGTTCAGACTTAAAAGGACAAAGGGATGCAGAATCAATATGAAGTGAATAATTTCTCCAGAGTAACTTTTCTCTCAAAGTTGAATTCTTTCTCCCTTCTCCAAATCTTGGATATGGCCCATTTATAGCCTTCAAATGGAACTGAAGGGCCGAGTCAGAATGTTTCCAATATATGAAAGGTCAAGGATCATGGATCTCGTGACGTGACATGGAAACCTGACACCATTTTTTAATTTTGGGTCCAAAACCCAATGTACGTGGGATGTAATGGTGAAACTTGCGTATACACATGTTGTATAACTGTTAGGGCACATATATGTGGAAAAATACAATTTTTAGCTCTAGGAATTGAAAAAAAGGGACTTCAAGTTTGCATGGGGAAATGGAAAATGCCTTATGAGCAAGTTGCATGGGGTGAGACAAATATTTCTATAACAGATGCCCCCTAATGTGTGAGGTCAAAGGAGTATCTGCGATAGCTTAAATACATTATAATTCCTAGAAGTGGAGTAATGGAGACCTAGATGGACAAACTAGTTGCTCATAAGAATATTACAATCCATAATGACTTTGTGCACATGGATGCCAATTTGAATTACACTGCAGATCCATGTGGAAATATACCAAACAACTGTTCATGGCCATGAATAGGTAATACAAAGGTGGATACATGCCAGAGGATGTCATAGTCAGGAACAAGGCCCAGTGAAAACCAGTCTCAAAATTAATCTGAAGATATCTGTATACAATGGAGTACAATCTAATCTCCTACGATCATATAAGTCATATAGGTACTGGTCCATTGAATGATAAAAACAACTCAGGAAAGATGCGACTATGAACTGATGTCTTCAAGTATTGTACATAATCTTCCAAAGGTTCAAGTCTACATCATGTGAATAAAGGAGATGAGGTCGAACACAATGAGACTTCATTTGATTATCGGTCATTAAGGTATACCGTTAACAAACATGAGACAACCTACTGATAGTGAAAGTAGGTATCAAGGAACCAAGTACATTCTTACAAGTATGAATAAAAGAGTTGAGGTCTGACACTCGAAGAATCCATCGATTAAGAGACATTGATGTATTCCCAACTTTTTATGGCGAGAGAACCTGCCACTGATGACTACAAGCCTCTAGGTACTCATAGGACTCTAGGTCTCATTTCTAGAATAGATAAGTTGATGTCAATGGAAGGAGACCTGCTGAAAGGAGAGCATTAATGAATATCTCATCAGTTAAAACAAGGTAGAAAGTAGGAGCTTAATGATTTGGAGGAACTCAAATGAAGAACATGTTCACAAACCAACGAACCTATGCGTCTGTCGCATGCACCATATGCAAGAAGTGCACAAAAAATACCCTCTGAATAGCATTCAATAAGGTAAACTGCTGAAAAAGGAGAGGAAACCACCAATAAGGCTAATGGAATCCAAGACACTGCATGAATCCCAATGTGTGAATATATTTCTTTCCGTCGAACACAAGGGAAGCCCCCCAGTCAGCGACCAATGAGGATATGTTGACTGTTGGGTTCAAGGTTACCTACCCATAAAGAAAGTAGGACCAGGGTGCACGGTAGGATAACAAATTCATGTAACTATGAGACACACTGAGGGTATGGCCAACAATGAAAAGTTGAGAGTTATGAGAAATGGACGACATGGGCTTAAAGACATCCTTTGAACAAGAGCATGAGACATATGGAGGACTCCGACAACATAGACTTGATAATGAAACTTTGTGATGCAAGAGGCACCAATCAAACTCTCAATAGGGACTGGAATAATAACTAGTCGGAGGAGTAAACTCTAAGTAACGATCTCAACTTATTAAGGTTATGCTAAACCCCAAAATTTGGATGACAAGTGGAATCAAAAGTTTGTGCTATGTTCATGGCAACACGACTGCTGCCAACATGAGACAATATTTTTTCCCTCCCATCTTTTTTGTTTTTTGTTTTTTCATAGTCAAATGAATGTTATGATACAAAGGAGGAAATGAGTGACGTGATTAAGCAACTAGTTCCAAAAATGGAACATGCCTATGCTCAATGCAAGGAGGTGCATGCAGGATATGGAATCTTATGGGAATGTTTCGTCTTGGGGTATAGGGTGTCAAGATGCAAATGATATAAATAAGGCTCTACCTGGATGATGATGCAAACTAATGAGGTGATAGGATTATAATGCGAAAGAGAGAACCGACGATAGGATCAATACTGCAAGAAAGAGAATGAGATGCAATTACAACTTAACTCCAATGAATGTCCTTTTTCATAAATTTAGTCCCTTAGGCCTGAAAAAGTATAAAACAATACCCAGGAGAACTCTTATAGCCACCAGTGACTAGAGTGTTCATTTTTCAAAATTAATCTACTTGGTCTGAAAAAGGGTTAAACTTACACCAAATAGACTTCCTTTTAGATCCAATTAACGAGTGTGAAAGAGACAAGTTCACTTGAAAATATTTTCCCTTTTTGAGGGAGTCGGAAAAGAGATTAAACAAGACTCAATGATGTTGTTGTAAGAAGCATATCATGGGGGAGGGTAGGGATCCCGTGCAAGACTTCTGTGGAAATTCAACAACTCGCAGCCAAGTGACACAAGCTTGGAAAACCCAAATCTTTCCAAGTCGAGGAGGATAAAATACTTGTAGATGTTACCTTATCTACAATATATCGAAGAATTCCCCTTATCTGGAAGGGTGTAGAAGAAGGTAGGTGAGGATCTATAAGATCATTCCAATCAAAGGAAACCATCCTAGGACTTGGAGGGAGCGTACTCAAAGAGATTTGAATACTCCTTTGTGCAAAAGGTGCAAAACTGGAAATGCTAAGGACATGGTCAAAAGACACATCACCCCCCAAAATAAGAGTGGGATTGACTGAACATTGCATCGACAATATCACTTCCTTATACTTGTCACTCTCCAAGAGAAGAGTGGGATCGACTGAATATTGCATCAACATGAACACTTATTCAAACGTTGGTTGAATATGATGCAAGAGAACAAGGTCAAGATATGCATCACTCTCTAAAAGAAGAGGGGTTTCAGTTGAAGATTGCATCAACATGACCACTAGTTGAACAAGATGTGAGACAACAAGGTCAAGATATGCATCACCCTAAAAACAAGAGTGGTGTTAGTTGAAGATTGCATCAACATGATTGTTGTATCAACCAAATAAGGAATAGAATGTTGGGAAACCAAAGACGCCTCAAAATCCGAAGGGCCACCAGGCAAGGACCATGCTTCTTGTACAACAACAATAGTAGGGAAAAAACGAGTAAGGTGATCTCCTTTGCAAATCTTGCAAAGGAACTTGGGATTACATATTATATGTTTAGGATTCTCAATCGTATGAATTCCACTAGCAGGAATTGCAGTGGCTGGTGAAATGCTCCCAACATGACTTGTAGTGGCTGGTGACATGCTCCCAATATGACTTGCAGAGGCTAGTAAAAAATCTAGAACATGACTTGCAAAGGTTGGTGATGAATTCCCAACATGAATAATAGAGGTTGGTGAAAAACATTCAACATGACTAGCAAAGTTTGATGATGAAACCCCAACATGACTAGTAGAGGTTGGTGATGTATGTGCAGTGTGACTAGAAATGACTAGATATGTGCCCCCAACATGATTTGTAGTGGCTAGTTGCTCGTCTTCAACATGAATTGCAAATGTTGTCGACCAATATCCAACATGACTAGAAGAGGTTGGTGATATAATGCCAGTATGACTAGAATTGTGGCGATGGTTGGTCACGACATTTGAGACCAAGGTTCTCGAAAAGACTGATTTTGAGAAATTGTAGGCCATGAAGGGTTCTGGTATACACCATGGCCCTGTCCGACAGGATAGTATCCTCCTCCAAACTAATTCATAAAGGATTTTAAATAGGGATATCAAAACAAAAAGGGTCCTCCTAAATTCAGTGAAGGATCATCTAACCCCTCACCTAAAAAAGAAGAAGATGACCAAAGAGATGTTTGATGCCCTGGTAAGTTTATTCCATATAAAGAGCATGAATACAAATATGGTATTAAGGAATAAACTTAGATTAGTTCAGATGTCTAGATAAGATAATGTTACCAACTATCTCATGAGGATCACACAGGTACATGATCAGATTACAACCATAGGGGAGAAAATTGAGAATGCAAAGCTTGTGAGTGTGGCACTGAATGATCTTTCCAAATCACGAGAACCATTTGTCAAGGGATTTTATGCTTAGGAAAATATATCATATTGGTAGAGACGTTGGGATGATTTCCTCCAAGAAGAGACTCAGGAAGAATATAATAGCAAAAATAAGGAAGATGAAGAGGAGGAGAACCTACCCTTGCAAAGGAAAGCATTATATAAAGTAGGGTAACAATGAGGAGTCAACCTCACAGCCAGGAAAGAATAACTTGAGTAAAATCAAGTGCTTCATGTACCAAAAGTTTGGGCACTATGCATCATAATGTCCAAAGAAGAAGAGGAAAGAGAAGATGTAGATAGTAGCATCAACAAAGACACAACTATATGAGTTTGCAACAAAGTTTGATAAGGAATTGTCAATTTTCACATACCTCTCTACCAACACCTACTCAAGGAGTGCATGGTACTTGGACAATGGTTCTTCTCATCACATGAAAGGGACACATCAGTTGTTCACATGTTGGTAAAAGACGAACTCAGGTTTACATGTGGATCTTGGTACTCATACAAAGTGGGGTGTAGAAGGAGTTGGGACAATTGGGTTCCATATTGAGTTAAGAGGTTTTCTGGAGGTGGAAGATGTGTTATATGCACCAAAACTGAAGAATAAATTGCTCTCAGTTTCAGTTTTAGTTTCAGTTTTGGAGGACATGGGTTTTGTCATTACTTTTTAGAGAAGGAAAGTACTCATATGTTCATAGGGATATATCCCTGACACAATAGTGAGAATTAGTGTCAGAGAGGGTAGGTTATATAGGTTTCAAGGCCAACCTATAAGATATCCAATGGGATCATGGATCGATGTCAGTGACAAAGAATGAGGAGAAAGAGGCTCCAAAGGGTGAACACCTGAAGAATGAGAAGAGTTCACATAATTCTAGTGTGGGGAGTAAACCTTCAAATGGGAAGATGGATTTATCCCCTTCTAGTCCTGTTAGGAGACCGAGTTGGTACAATATGACATTGATGGATGCTCAGGAGCAGGAGGATTCTAGTAGCACATTGGTGGAGACTAGACCTTCGATGAAGTTCATGGCATTGATATGTAGCGTCATCAATTTAGAGACTTCAATATTCGGGGAGAAGTTAACAAGTAGGGTTGGAGGAATACCAATATGCAGGATGATGTGTGTGAAACTGTGCCTGCGTCAGAGCCATAACCAGTTTCAGGTGGCTCTTTGGGAAATACCTTCCTCACTAAGAGGGAGTGTTGATGTTAGTGGTAGCATCAGAAAGGTATTTCCACATAGGTCTATGTGTCTAGACGTGTGGAAATCGTCCAAATCCTTCTACTCTTTAATTTACTTTAATTAAAGGAATTATTAAAGAAAATTGTTTTTATTAATTAATTATGTAATTAATTAGTTGATTTATTTAAGGAAAGTGTTAAAAGTACTTAGCATGTAATATTAGCATGCAATCTTCGCATGTAATCTAAATCTCAAGTGAGATTATAAATATATTATAACTTATGACTATAAAAGCAAGGCTAGGGTGAAAAAGGAGAGACATTCACACATAGATAGAAAATAATGACTTTTTCTAGGGTGGAGTCATTCAAGAGTGTATGTTAAGTACCCAAATATCTGAATACAAAATATCACAATAGATCCAAAGATATATGAATACAATCACCACACAAGATATATGAAACCATATAGAAAACCACCACTTTATTATAAAAAAACCCTGAGGTAGGGTAATACAAAACAATGGATCCTATTATGGAAGGGATCCTATCCTGTTCACTTGCCTCTTCGAGGGGGATTCCTCCTAATGATCTTAAGCTCCAAATACAATAATTCTTTTCATATCCCATTACATTGCTTGAACCCCTTTATATAGTGCTACCATCACCTAAGAGAATTCTAGAGGAGGAATCTTCTAGAAGTAGAACCTTCTAAGAAGTCCTCTTCATTTATTATATCTAACTACCCATTTATTATATATAACTACCTTAGTGGGCCTTATTTAATAATATAGTGGACCTAGTTCACCTTATATTGAATGGCCTCCACTATTATCACTATGGGCCCTATGGGCCCCCCTACTACCTCTATAGCTACCTAACATTCCATCCCTCTTATGAAAGCGTTGTTCTTAACTCTTGATGTACAATCATATACCAGGGTCCGATGGATAAGTATGGAACATAGTGCTGAAGTAGACTAGAGAACTAGGGTCCCATTGAGAAATGAAATCCACGATGTTGAAGTAATCCAACTACCATTGTAAACCAGGGTCCCATGTCCAATTTCTCATGCGAACTCCACACAAAAGATATCGGCACCCAATAACCAATTGAAAAATGATGCTCCCCATACTGACACCTATCATGTGGATCCAAATAAGAATATCCTTCCACATAGTGGGAAAGCGTCAACATTGAATCTAGAAGGAACAATACCATTGTAGAATATGTATGATGGACACTGGTACTCATAACTAGCTCCTAATGCGTTACATTGATGTTCTCTACATAAGGTGGAGTAGAGTCATCAAATAAAAGATGGTAGTGGTTGTAATCCCAGAAATGACAACTATCCATATACCAATCATCACAATCATCCTCCCAATCATACCAAGCATACGCTTCTTGATTATATTCATTCATGATGTCTGCCATAAGATATCTCTCTTGAACGAGAGCCAGTGACCATTGACTATTGTGATAAATATCTCTGTGGTCTTGTATATCGACTTTGAATGCTTCAATCATGTGTATCATTTCCCTGAGTTGAGTGCATATTCATTGGAAACACCACATATAATATACCAAAATAAAGCTATTAAAATTATTTATCCAATGGCACTGATATGGTAGCAATATGAGCACCCTATGATAATTTATGAACTTTGAAGTCTCGTCACCGTTACGAAAAAAAACCAAAAAAACAGAACAATAAATTACTGTAGAAAATCACGGCTTTTTCCAGAAAAACCCTAAAAAACTATTGAATTTAAAATGATCATAACTTTAGTTCCTGGACTCCATTTCGGCTGATTTGTTTTTTTGAAATTGGGTATTTTTCTGAGAGGAATTCAAATAACCAATTTGTTTTTCCAAATTCATCTCATAAAGCTTCAGATATGAACCTGAAGTGCGCCACCCTCTTTTTCTTCCCTAGAAAAATTCTGCAAAAAGAACAAAACATTCTTCCCTTCTTTGGCCAAGGAAAGTGCTCTGGATACCTATTGTTAAGTACCCAAAGATATGAATACAAAATATCACAATAGATCCAAATATATATGAATACAATCACTACACAAGATATATGAAACCATATAGAAAACCACCATTTTATTATAAAAAAAACCTTGAGGTAGGGTAACACCATACAATGGATCCTATTATGGAAGGGATCCTCTCCTGTTCACTTGCCTCTTCGAGGGGGCTTCCTCATAATGAGCTCCGACTCCAAATACATTAATTCTCTTCATATCCCATTACATTGCTTGAACCCCTTTATATAGTGATACTATCACCTAAGAACATTCTAGAGGAGGAATCTTCTACAAGTAGAACATTCTAAGAAGTCCTCTTACATTTATTATATCTAACTACCCATTTATTATATCTAACTACCATAGTGGGCCTTATTTAATAATATAGTGAAACTAGTCCACCTTACATTGCATGGCCTCCACTATTATCACTATGGGCCCTCTGCGCCCCCACCCCCCCCACTACCTCTCTAGCTACCTAAAGTGTAGAAGAAAAGAAAGACTTTTGTTTACACTTGACAGAATAAAGGAGACTTGATACTTGAGAGCTTGGATCAAGAAGGACTTCAATTCAATGAGATATTGGATAAGGAAGGAGAAGGAATTCCATCTAGAGATAAGGTCAAGGAGAAGATAGAACAAAGGCTTATGCAGGTGGTTTTCAGTCTGAGGAAGCCACATGAGAGTGTCATATCTTACGAAGCTTGTCTGTAACATCCCTACTATAATTCTCATTTTAATTTATGCATAATGTAGATATAAATATGGCTATGGCCAAGCGATGTATTATGTGAAGCACATATCTCTGATTTTAATGAAAAAAATGTGATACCGCTTGTTGGAAATATTGACAGAGATGGGGGTTGATTTATCCACAAGAGAGGGAAATGTCTAGGAGTGTCCAAGAGGGATCCAAGGAGGAAATTAATTATGGGTATTAATTCAAGCCAAATTTCTAAATTTTATTACCATTGGGGATAACTTCTATTTTATGTTTGAGTGTATGAGAGCCCAATAATTAAAAACATGTTAAGGGTGGGTTTAGAAGTGACATACATAGTTATTGGAAGCATGGGGCTGCAGTACAATCCACATTGGGCAGAGTGAGAAGTCAACTATCTTGGGAAAATATAAGAAATTTGTATGGGGGAGGGTAGGCAAGTTTTTCACATTCAGTTTTTGCATAAACAACAAGGGGAGAGCAAGGAAAAAAAGAATTGGAGCTAGACCAATAAGGCTGGGAGAATTCTAAAGAACGTTGGAGCATTTTTGGAGCATATTGGAGCTATAAATTGAAGAGATAGGTTTTTAGGCTTGAAGAGTGAACTCCTAGATGATTTTCACTATAACAACAAGTGTTGTTGTTTTTGCTAGTACTTTTCCTGGCAATAAGTTCCCTTGAGTTCCTAGTTGGGATATTCTTGGTTACCTGTGCTAGAGAGACCCTAATAAATGAATGAGACTCCTGAGGGGTTATGAGAAGTGAAGGGGTACATTCCTTGGGTTGGGAAGGTCAAGAGGAAGAGAGCTTGAGGGAATTTGGGTTAGTTGTAGGAGAATACCATTGGGTTGTGTATTTAGAGCTATGAGTGGAATGTTAGAGGAACCCTTCTCTTATGGTTACTAACCACATCTTGGGGGTGACTTGATGTTGATATTTGGAGCAACGGGTCTATGGTTGGGTGGAACGTCCTTCCCAAGTAGTTGGTTGCACAAATGTTTTAAAAGATACGTGTTTAATTATTTTATGAGTTTCTCTTATGAGTTTATGGTTGTGTTTTACCCTATGCATGAAAATGATTTTTATGGGCTATTTTAGATGATTTTATGGCTTCATTATGTTCTTTTAGAATGTTGTAGATGCATTTAGTTATGGGTATCATATGTTAGTTAAACATGTGTTCACTTCGTAGCTAGTAAGCTATAGGAATTAATTAGGAAAATAATTTTTTGAATTTATGTGTTTTTTTTCAAGTAATGTTCCCTAGTTAAGATGGGGACCATTAAAAAATGGTATCAAAGCGACATGTTTAAACACTTAGCCTGTATGGGCTAGACTTGGCATGTAGAAGATAAAATGTATAGTGTCAAAGTTTGGGTGTAGTGGTCGAGTCGATATGCACCAGGCCTAAATTTTCCATTAGCAATCTTAATTTTTGGTTCCATGGCGGGCTTGGTAAAATTTTTGAAATCATGCAATTTGGGAAAAATTCAAAATTTGGGAAATTTTGGGTATTGTATTGTACATGACGTCAACATGACATGGAGGCCATGTGGGATGGGACCTTCCCATCCCCTTAGCCAATGAAGAGGTTCCACATGGAGTTTTTTAGACAGAGTGAGACACTTGTCCCATACAAGGTCAAAT
>JASDQU010436716.1:91390-112052 GCA_032191745.1 Picea mariana
AACAAGGATTCCATATAGGCAAAACTTTTCCACAATGTAAAAAAAAAAGGATAAAGTTGTCGTTTCCATATTTGTTGTATTTTTTGATTGAAGAATCAGAATGAGAATCTGAGAGTTTTCATGAGTTCCCTATCATATTTGTTATCTATACCTCATACAAAGTTTTCATATTTCATGACATATTTAATTCTACAAGTGGAAGAAGTTGGTGACTAAGAATATTTGCACCAGAATGGAGAATATATAAAAAGGGGTAAATTATCTATATTCAGATGGTCATAACTTTATGCTTAGAAATCAGAATTGATAAAAAAAATAGGCATTGAAAATCTATTGGAGAGGAGAATCAATATGTCAACTTAGAAAATTGATTTTGGTAGCATAAGTTACAGTCAATAAAAAAGGATATGATTGGTGGCATTAAAGAGTAGAAACATTTATGTGTTCTTTTCCAAAACTGTGTATGTATATATTTTTGTTTAACATAAATTTATTTGCATGAAAATTTTCTTGCAAAATTTAGAGGTACGGGAATGAATTTTGGTTCCTATATGAGAAACAAATCCATGGAATATGCCCAAGGGTCCTACAGTCATGGAGATGAATTTAGAGAGCTACATGTCAGCATGGGAAATGATGATATAGAATCTAATGGAAGAAGGGATAGGCAGGAGCCTATAACTATGAGAAGCCTACAAAGATAAGTGCAAAGTTATAGGGTAGATAATGAGAATATTATGAAGTCTCGAGAAGAGATACTTCAAAGCTTGAACATGTTGTAGAATAAATCCAATAAAGACTCTAACACAAAACAAGAAAACATTGCTAGACAAGTGGCATCATCCAAATCCCATAACAAAAAATACGAGCATGGGAATGGAAGGTAGTCAAGGAGAATGAGAAGTCACTATCATTATCCAGATCAATCCACTAGGGGATATCATGAAAGTTTAGAGCCAAGAAGTATCCCAAGTGTGTTCCTATGAGGAGACAAAGGAGAAGGCCAGAGGGAGACATATTGCAAGGTGAACTCAAGAAAATCAACCCACCTACCTTCAATGGTGAGCATAGGAAGGGAAAAGAGGTTGAGGCCTAGTTGTTGGAAATGAATAAATATTTCTAGCTACATGATTATCCCTCTAGAGTAGAAATGATAATTCCAACCTACCACTTGCAAGGAAAGGAAGCCATGTGGTAGGATAAGCTTAAGAAAGCAAAACACCTTGATGAGAGGAAGGTCTCATAGAGGTAGTTAAAACTATATTTCCAAGAGAAATATTTTTATGAGAGAATGATGAAATATTTATTTGAACTCAAGTTGGGAAGCATGACAATGGATGAGTATGAGAAGAGGTTATTTGATTTATTGAATTATGTGGACTTCATAAAGGATGAAAAGGTCAAAATCCAAAGGTTTCTAAGTGGGTTACCCTCTTTCTACAGTTTCAAGATATAATATGATAACCCCAAGACTTTGGAGGAGGCCATAAGGAGATCAAGGAATCTTTATGAGAAGAGAATAAGGAGGCCAATATTCCAAAAGACTTGGAATGATAATATGAAAGGTAATAAATATCAAAGGCATAAAGGCTTTAAGCCACCCTTTTCCAAGAACAACTCCCAAGCAAATCAACAAGGAAATTCAACACAAATTGAGAAAAAGACAACATATTATTTTGGGAAAACTCCAAGAAAACACCCTATACAATTTTGGGGATGTGATGGAAATCACTTATATATGGACTTCCCTCACAAAGGTGAAAGAATGAGTATTGTCCATAACATTCAGGAAGCTGAAACATTTGAGGACATGGGAGGAAGCATGCAAAGGATTTATGTAGCCTTGGACAACAAGAAAGCAGAGTATCAATACCCCATGATTGAAGTGGAAGGTAAGATTGATAACCAGTCCATAGAAATTTTAATTGATTTTGGATCTATTCATAGTTACATAAACTCTAACGTTGTTGAAATATTTCACTTGCAAAGGAGTAAGCATAATAAATATCCTTTAGTTCAGTTAGCCACAAGGGATAAGAGAAAGATCAATGAGTTGGTTAAATATTGTGAAATAGACATGAATGGACATTTCACAAAGGTAGATGTGAACATCATACCATTGGGTTCATATGAATGTATAATTGGCATGGATTGTGTTGGTGTATAAATATGTTCAATATATTACACTCATTTATATGTCAATCCGGGATTCGTAATCGAAAGAGTTGTTACACTATATGTGCCGATAACAGGTAACCAATCTATTTTTGTAGTATATAGCTTAAGCAGGAAATAATTAATAACATAACACTCTATTTTTAAGATTTATGAATGCTTCACACAACTTCAAACTTAGAAGAGAAAACTGATAATAAAACTTCTCAAACAAAGCAACCAATCAAAGGATTCTTTCTTAAGTGACAAGTCTATTCATTCCAGACTTATGAATTAGAGAGATGAACTTAAGATCTTGTTTCCTGTAGTGATTAATACAGTGATTAACAATCAACTCCAATCACTCTTGAAACATAAATCAATTCTCACTCTGTTCTATTCAAGCTAACCTTCTTTATTACAAGGAACGGTTAGCATGACTGAGGGAATTTATTATGGAACATGAAGATGAAAGATAAAGTCCTTTGGTTCTTATACATACTAAGAACACTACAATCATAAACTAAAAATAACATTTTCTTAACAATCCCACACTTCAAACAATTAAATGTCAATTTGCAATATTAGAAAAGGAAAATATCTATTCGATATAGTATCTGATTACTCACACCAATTAAGAAACAAATGATTTAATGCTGAACTCTTGAAATGGATTCGAAATCATTGACAACACACTACTATAAAATATCCACACAATCACACAAAGCATATACAGGGAGGTTTACCTTAGTTGGGGCGGTGGGCCCTTGCCGAACCAACAAGATACCTATAAAAAGATAACAAACTAAAACGTTCTAATCATACTCAGGAATTTGCACAACAGATCATTTGTATTACTTCAATTGGTAAATTGAATCAACAGTTCATCATCTCGTACATAGAAACAATATGTATCATCTAGTTCTGACAACTTGCTTCATTACATTCCTTATATCTCTTATCACCTATACAACATCCCTTATAAAGAAGGTGAGCTGATACTATCAAGATCTAAGGATAAGTATAAAACAATTTTTAAAATATTACAATTGGTATTCACATCGAATCTCGAGTCATGGACTTCATCCTCATGACATGAAGTGCATAAGTGATGAAGTCAATTGTAATATTGAAAATGGATTCTGGAAACTTCTATCCCACTGAATTCTTGGAATCTCCATCGACATGCTCGTTCAACAAGTGAATTCTGGAAACAAGGGGTTTGGTACCAGAATGCACATAGTCACAAAAATAAGTAGCGGATTGGGTGCACGGGCAGTACCGGAATGGCGCATGACTCTGTACCGGAATGGCACATGACTTGGTACCGGAATGGCTTGGTACCAGGATACGTTGAGGTACCATAATAGACTTGGTACCAGATTATGCTATAGCTTGTAGTACCAAATCAAACATCTTAGGAGTCAAACGATTAGAATAATACAAAATCAATCATTTAATCGAATTAATTCAAGAAAATTAAATAAAACATGCATTAATCATAAGTTACCTCTTATGTACATGAACAAGGTCATCAGGTATGTTTATGGAGGAAACAATCAAGTGTATGCTTATAGCATAGGAAAAATAGGCTCAGATACAGGGTAATATAGGGCATTAGAAGTGTCAAAATGGAGACTCAACATTTCCCCCATGCTGAAGTCATTGCATGTCCTCATGCAACAACATAAAAAATGATACTCAAAAACTTTCTACAAAATTGAACCATTCTCTGTCATTTCTCTGGTTGTAGGATGTTAAAACCAGAAGCTTCACTTCTTAGTTCCTTCTTAATTACTCTAGTGTATTGGATCAATCGTAAGAATTTGTTGAGTTTAGAAGAGACCTCTGCATTTTGTTCTTTTAATTGTGCATTCTCTGCCTTGATGTGACTATCCAATACCTGGTACTCTTCAATTTCTTGCTTCAACTTCCCAATCTTTATTATTAATTATTGTTTGTTCAGGGATTTGTCCAGACTAGATGTGGTTTCTTTCTTAGTCACCTCCTCTCGGGATTCCTTTTCCTTTCTCAGACCTCTCAAATTTTCTGTCACCAACCCTTTTGTCTCACTAACCGTAGCTCCATAGCCAGTTCCTTTTTCTATAGAATTTGGGATATCAATGGGTTCTCCCTGAAGAGAAGGCATATTTGGAACTGCCACCTACTTGGCCATGCTTTTGGTGGTCCTTCGTATGGGAAGCGAGACTTCCTCAGATTTGTTGATAGGGGTGGAAGTTTCCTCAAACAACTTCCTCTTCTTCATCGTAATAACAGTTGTAGGCCTAGGCACTTGTTTCTCCTGTGCCGATTTGATTTTTATCCAGAAGACTCGAGGTGTGGGTTTTGGAGTCTCCCCCTGCTGACAAGTCCTTATTTCTATCCTATAAGATTGAGGTGTAGGTTATGAAATCTGTTTCTTTCGTGCCTTCCCCTTTTTGATCTTTCCTTTGTCTTCACTTGTCATCTTAGGAGTTTCTTCTAACTCACTAACCAGTTTTTGGGGAGACAGAGTAACTACCTCAGGGATATTTTCCAATTCTTTAACTGATTCTGGAGGGGGTTCAACAGTTGCCTCATAGATACCATGTGAAATCTCTTGTTGATGTGTCTTCTTCTTCTTTTATTTCTTACTCTGTGACAGTTGATCTTTAGGACTCAGGACTGAGATAGATACTTTAGACTAGGCAAGATTTTTCTTGCTCTTCATTTTGAAGTTAGGGGCCTTCTCGACTTGGATGGTTGGTTATGGTGATAACCCAATGGTTGCTTCAGGAGAACTCTCTGATCATCCATCTAGCTCAGAGTCTTTATTTTGTCTTTTAGGTTTTTGAATCAAGATAGGACTTATTTTCTGAGATTGGGTGGCTTTCTTCTTTTTAGATGTAGTAGGTCCCCCTACAACAAATTTTTATGTTTCTAATATCTCAATAGGCTGGGATGAGCTAGGTGTAACAGTGTCTTCTTTTCTCCCCGATGCCTTCCTTCTGTTTGTATTTTCCTTTTTTCTTGACCCCTCACTGTGTATTCCTACTTCCCGTGCCTCTACATATTTGGACATTCCTTCCTGAGCAAAATTCTGTTGGAGTAGTTGCTTCCAACTACCACATTGTGTCCTCAAAGCATGGACAACCAAAAGTTTTATGAAGCCATGGTGATGAACGCTAGTTTCAGATTTTTTGGAAGCTGATTTCACTCCTCTCACCATCTTATTTAAACTCATCCATAGGAAGTGAGGAAAATTTATTTGTGGCCCTCCCTCAAAATGTGATAAAAGTTTCAAATGAGAAATGAAGGTTACTACATACCTTCCTTCACAGGTGAGAAATATCTTCAAACTCATGAGAATCATCCAATATTCCTCTTTGATGTAGCTTTGAGGGATGCCCTTAGTCCAATCGGGGTCTTGATTTTCTATCTTGAGGAATTTCTGACAAAGCTTCCTGTCGATGATCACCCTCTTGAAGTATTTTTCTCTAGCAACAAGGAGGCCCGTATCTTCTGCTATGGTGGCCTCCATAATTGTCAACTTCATTTCTCCAAACTACACACTTTCTCCATCATATGTCTATGCAAAAGCAAGAGAGACTCCTTCATGATGGCCATTAAAATTTTCCAAAAATGGTATCCAACCAACATGTTCATATTTTTCCTTGCAAGCTTGATATTCTGTTGTTTCCCTGTATAATTAAAATTTGGGCTCATGCCTGTCGACCCCCATGCTATATTAAAGTGATTCTTTAGTGTGTATGAGGCACAGACAGAGGATCGAGGGTTGAGTACCAGATAGATGTAGACTGTGATGGAGAATCGGATAGACACAGACTATGATGGAGTACCGAACGAGGAAAAATATGCAAAGATATGAGGGCACATGATCACAATGTGACTGTAGGTGGTGTGACAGTAAATGGTAAATAACGCTCATTTGGATGGTAGAGCCATCCAGAGGAGCATTTATAAATGAATATTTGGTTTACAATGGTCACGACGACGGTAATGATGACACAGTAAGGCAGGTAAAATCCACTAATGACTTATAGACTTGTCGTCAGGCCATATTCACGGGAGTGTTAGATAATGATGACAAGGGACGTGGTCGTTATGATCGGGATTCATGAGTGTGACATCGATTGACGTCATCAGAATCATTGTTTGATAGGCATAAATATGTGGCTCGAGTCATTCATATGGCACATTATTGAATCATGGGATTGTGATGTTTATTTACTGGATAGACATAAAGGCATGAATTTGACCCTGTGAGGGAGGCAATGACCTCATACTCTCAACATTTCAGAAAATAGGGACATTTTCTTCATACGTAAATGTAGATGAGGATTTTACATAAGTTTGTGGTAGGGAGTGTGTCATGATTTGAGAGTAACCATATGTTTAATGCATATTCAATCTAATTTTTTTAATAAAATGAAAAAATGTTGAATCTGTATGTCCTAGTACTAAAATTGAGCAACAACTTGGAAATATGATTAGAGCTACCAGTCACCTTATTACCAGTACCGTATCACCTGAGCACTAGATCACCTGAATGTAGAGTTATGGTCAGTACCAGAATAACACAGGGTCCCTTTTTTAGTACCAGATGTGGTCCAGTATCGGATGAGCACAACAAGATGGTTGAGTACTGAAATAGCGCAACGATCACCATTGGTACCAGATAAACACAGAGGCGATCATTGGTACCGGATAAGCATAGAAGTGAACATTGTATTCTGGTGCTTGAAGATATTTTGACACAGTATGTGGTGGCAGTGCCTTGTAGAAGTAGCTGGTGTTCTGTGATCCGATTCAACTGAAAAACCATGTAGATGGAAAAAATATCAACACTTGGGAATTCTGAGTTTGCATTAGAATAATGAAAAAGGAATTTGGTGGCTGGACTCCGAGTTTTGTGACAAGAGGGTATTCGAGAATTGGCTGACCAATTTTTTGAGATTTTTAGAACCCTCCTCTTTTGGAACCAGGCTGATCACTACTCCCGTTGGTATTTCCTTTTTATTACAATAATAATAATAATCCTAACTACTACTTTTCTGTGGATTTTTATCAAGCCCAGATTAGTTAATGCTCCCCAGTATTTTCAATTTTAAAGAGTTTGAAAAAATTAAAGAAAACTCTTTATACCGTCCCGTGGATTTTTCTCAAGCCTGTGCTAGTTCCTGCTCGCCGGTGTTTTCAATTTTAAAGAGTCTGAAAAGCTTAAAGAAAAATCTATATACTATCCTGTGGATTTTTCTCAAGCCCGGGCCAGTTCCTTCTCGCTGGTGTTATCATTTTTAAAGAGTTTGAAAAACTTAAAGAAGACTCCTTCTGGTAAATGTCCTCCTTATTCATTTATCTACATGAGAACACAACCAACTTTTTGTTTTTGTTAGTTATATTAGAAAAATAAAAGACAAGTTATATCTAATGACACACTTATGCACATAGCTAAATTAATTTATGCAATTAAACTCACTAGGGTAGGTCAGCAAGAGGAGAGATCCTCTTTCTTTCCAGTTGCATTTCAGAACTTTGAAGAGAATTTTTGACAAAATCCTCTTTTGATAGAGGCTTCTGATGAACCTTCAGTCGATGCCCATTTATGACAAAGGGAGTCTAATTATCATCAATGGTTTTTATCCTTACTAAACCATTGTCATAAACTGTATCAACCACATAGGGCCCCAACCATCTAGTAGACAATTTAGCTTTAAAAATTTTGAATCTACTATCATATAGGAGGGCCCAATCACCTGATTGAAAGGACTTCTTTTTGATTTACTTGTCATGCCATTTGGTCCTTTGCTCTTGTATAAGGGTGGTTATTTGTAGAGCATATTGTCTTATCTCATCAAGCTCATTTAATTGTAGTAGCCTCTGTTTTTGAGCTTTGTTAAGATCCATACCTAATTGTATGGAATTTTTGAAGGTTTTTACTTGAAACTCTATGGGAAGTAGTACCTGCTTCCCATAAACCAACACATAAGGTGTATGGCATGTTGTATTTCTCCAAGCTGTCCTATAGGCCCATAAGGCCTTAGGCAATCTATCAGCCCAGTATTTGTGATGCAATTGAGCAATCTTGGTGAGGATAGCCTCTATCACCTTGTTGGTTGATTCCACTTGGTTGTTTTCTTGGGGGTGATAGGGAGAAGATTTTCTGTGTTTGATCTTGTACTATTCAGTAAGAGCCTTGACCAAATTTGAGGTGAATTGTGTTCCTTGGTTAGTGACTATTTCCCGAGGTACACCGAAACGAGTGAAAATTTATTCAAAGAGAAAGTCTACGACTGATTGTTCATTGGATGAATACAAATCCTTGGCTTCTACCCACTTCGTTACATAATCTGTGCAGAGTAAGATGTACTTTTTCCTGTTGATAGGTCCTACAAAATCTAAAGCCCATTTTTCAAAGGGTTCGATCACTACTTGGTCTTGGAGAGGCATTTCATCGACTACAGTAGGTTTTCCCATTCTTTGGCAATCATTGCAGTTGGCCACATATTTCTTTGCATCTTTAAAAATGGTTGGCCAATAATAGCTAGACTATAGAATCTTTTATGTTGTCCTTTTTTCAGCAAAATGGAATCCACATGGGCCATCATGACATGCTCTGAAAACATCCTGCATCTTGTCCTCATGAACACATATTTTGATCACCAAGTCAGGTCCAATTCAGTATAAGAAATCATCATGCCACATATAATTGACACTCAGCTGGACAATTCTTTGTTTCTCTCTGGAGGAAACACTTTGAGGTAGCTTTCCTGTTACAATATAGTTGGCTACATCTACATACCAAGGGGTGAAAGTAGAAATAGAAAATAGATTCTCATCCAGAAAATCATCATCTACTAGAGTATTGTCACCTGTATGAATAAGTCTAGACAAGAAATCATCAACTAAGTTGTATCTTCCAGGTCTATCAATGATGGCGATATTGAATTCTTGTAGTAATAACAACCATCTAGTTACTCTAGAATTTGTAACAGACTTGTTCATTAAAAATATGATGGTTGAATGATCAGTATGGATAAAGACTTCATATCCTGTTATATGGTGTCTAAAATTGTTGATGGCATGTACTACTGACAAAAAATATTTTTCCGTGACAATGTAATTTACCTCAGTAGGTGAGATATTCTTGCTAACAAAGTATATAACATAAGGAATCTGTCCTTCCCTTTGTCCTAATACATCCCCCAAAGCGGTATCCAAGGCATCTGTGAAAATATGGAAAGGAAGAGACCAGTTTGGTCCTCTCAAAATAGGGGCACTTGACAACTTTGTTTTCAAGATTTCAAAGGAGATCTGGCATTGTTCATTCCAACAAAATTCAACATCTTTTGTTAACAGTTTGAATAGGGGGGCAGCTAGGTTTGTAAAGTTTTGAATGAACCTCCTATAATAACCAACATTCCCTAAGAAACTTCTGACCTCCTTCTAGGAGCTAGGGATCTTGATTTGGGAAATAATGTTAATCTTGGCAGGGTCTACTCTTATTCCTATACCAGATATGTGGTGACATAGAATGATTCCTTCAGTGAGAAACATTCTATATTTTTCATGACTAAGTGAAAGGTTGGTCTCTTTACACCTAACCAGTACTTTTTATAATTTTTCCAATGCATGTTGGAAATCATCCCCATACACTGTGAAGTCATCCATGCAAACTTCCACACAATCATGGGTCAAATCAGGGAAAATTGCCAAGACAACCCTTTGAGAGGTAGCAGCGGCATTACATAATCCAAAAGGAAGAACCCTATAGGCATAGGTCCCCGAGGGGAAGGTAAATGTGGTCTTATCCTGGTCTTCTGGTGAAATTTGGATTTGATTGTAACCACTAAACCCATCCAAGAAAGAAAAATACCTCTTCCCAGACAAAGTGTCCAAGACCTTATCTATGAAAGGCAATGGAAAGTAATTTCTATAGGTGGCCTTGTTAAATTCTTGAAATCCCACACAAATCCTCCATTTCCCATTTTTCTTAGGTACAATAACTAATGGGGAGACCCATTTGATATTTGATATAAGGTAAATGAAATTGGATTGCAGGAGTTTCTGGAGTTCTTCTTCACTATGTCTTTCAAGGATGGATTCATTCTTTTTTGGGGCTACCTAACAGGTTTGATTTGATCGTTAGTGTAAATATGATGCATACAGGTGTTTGGGTGGATCCCTTTCATGTCAGAGTAATCCCATGAAAAAGCACCAGATTGCCCTTGAATCATATGTATCAACTTCTGTTGCTGGTCTGTTTCTAAACTGGCATTAATATACAAAGACTTCCCATGAATGATTTTAATAGCCTAAAAAACTGATTCTTTCCCTTCATCTATTTGTGAAATGGTGGTTACTATAGAGGTGGAAGGGTGCCATATTTCTTGAAATTCAGAGCTAAAGATATGTGTATAGTTAGGAAAATATTGAGGATATTCAATGCATGATGAATCAACCAAGAATATAATTAAAATTTGTTCTTCAGTTTTCTCTTGCACTCCTTTTACTTGTTCAAGTGTTAACAAGGGCTGAGTAAAGTCCTCCTCCCCATAGGGATTCTCCAACCAGAGAGGAACTTCAGTGGCTGGTTGGGTGGGGGGAAAAAGGATAAGTTTTTGAATTTGAGTGCCATTGGAAATCGTCATCTATCTAGATCGACAACTAATAAATGCATCAACAGTGCCCAACCAAGGTTGGTCGAGTACTATTGGGTGTCCTGGTTTTGAGGATTTGGGACGAATTACTAAGAAATCCACAGGGTATTCCCAAGAAGCCAAGGTAACTATTATATCATCTAAACTTCCTGCTGGGGTGATGACTGATTTGTCTGCAAGCTCCAAAAAAGTTTTGGCTACTCTTAGGTGACCTAGTTGCAATGTGTTCATATTGTTTACTGAGATAAAATTTATTGTTGCCCCTAGATCAATCAGTGTGTTTGGAAAAGCAACACCATTATTTTCTATGGTTACCACTGGGTTCCCTGGATCACTGTACTTAGATGGAATTTCTGTTATAAACTATGACAACTGTCCAACCACCTGTATGACAGAAGGCTCCTTCCTCTTCCTCCTTGGATTCTCAATACAAAGGTCCCTTACAATTTGAGCATAAATAGGTATATCCTGGATGGCCTGTAGTAGGGGAATCTTCACACATATGTTTCTATGTTCACTTTCTAAATTATGTCTCAGAGGTTCCTTAGATTTCTTCACAAGTAGCCTTCCTGGATAAGGAGGAGTGTTTGTTTTCTGAGGTGTTTCTGCTGCATGAGAGTTGGGAGGAGGATTTTCTTGTTGTACATGGGTGTTTCTTTCTTCATTTAATTGATTAGACATTTGTTCTTTTTATTGATCTGTGTGATTATCTACTTATTCTTCTTCTTGAATAACCACATTAGGATTTTTTTCATTTACAACCCTCCTTGATATTAATTCAATTCCATTAAATGGAGCTGGAGTTATTACATAAGTGGGGAAGGTTTGTAATTCAAGGTTGTGTATAGGTTGTGTAGATCTGTTATTCGTATTAGGGATAGGTTGTGCAAGAATAGGGGTAGTCCAAGGAGGGTTTTGAATAGGTGTAGCTTGTGTTTTTGTTGCATATTTGGATTCATAGGTAGTGCAAGTTGTTGCTGCAGTTGCGGAGGTGGAATAAGAGCGGGAGGATTAAATCCTGGGAGCAATTGAGAAATATTTTAAGGGTATTGTGGGTAGGTGGGAAAATTTGCTAGCTGAAAGGTAACATTCCCATATGTAGGCCCTCTCCATCCTTGTTTCCAAGGTTGGATTTGTGGCTGTTGTGGTGACCATTGAGGATAAAGCATGGGAGGTACCCATTGCTATTGTGGATATTGTGTAGTTGGGTCTGCAAACATATTTGGATTTTTTTGTCTCCATGGTCTCTTAGGGGGGTAGGATGTATCGGGTTCTCCTCCTCCCCTGAATATGGATTTAGGTCCAGGTAAATAAGGGCACTCATTGGTAGGGTGATCCTCTATACAAAGGCCACAAATTTCAATAATATTAAGGGGGCATTCCTTTTCAAGATGCTTTTTTCTACACCGGTGACAGAAAATTGCCAACACAACATTTTCTTCCTCTTGTTTCCTTTTAATTTTTATGGTATCAAGTTGGGAACTGATGGTGTTTAGGATTTCTGTTTTGATGTTCTCTAACAAATTCCCCAATTAAATCCTAGTAACACCTCCTGATGTGGGTATAACAATTCTATTTGTAGGATCCCTTACACTTTTTCCAGTTTTGGCTTGACTGTGGGAGTATCTTTTACAATACTCTGCTATGTCCGCAAATGGATTTTGATACACATCCCCAGAACTCATGAGGTTTAGTAATTCAATGCAGTCATCCCTTACACCCTTTAGGAAGATAGTGCTAACTGTAGCTGTGTCTAAGGGAAATTGCTTAGTCTTTTGGTAGTTGTATAGGAACCTTTCTAGGCAGTCTTCCAGGATTTCTTCCTCAGATTGATTCATATTAAATATGTCATTCCTAGCATCCCTAGGTCTATAGTAATATTGGTATTTCTGGAGGAAGGTCTCCCTCATACCATCCCAAGACAAGATAGTGTGTTCTCCTAGGCTCATAAACCATCGTAGTGCTGAATCTTTTAGTGTAGCTGGAAAAAGTTTTAATTTTTGTGCATTATCAGTGTAATTATAACTTCTACATAGTATATCAAATTCAAACAAAAAGGATTCAGGATCTTCTGTTGACATACCATGGAAGTGAGGCAGTGAGGACAATGGAATGTTCTTCATGGCAATGTCTCTGACAATGTCCAGTATGGGGAACCCAAATGTCTCTGTTTCATTAGCTGCATTTCCCTCTTCTTCTTCCATATCTCCAAACAATTTGTAGGGTGGTGGTTATGTCTCTCCACTAAGTGCTGGTTCAACCACTGGTTTGTTTGGTATATCTAGTTGTTCCAATGTCTTGTGTGGTTCCCCAACAACAGATGCAACTTCCTCTATCACTACCTCTATTTCTTTTGCAGCTCCTCCTTCTGATTGGGTCACCAGTGCTTCCCCTCTTGCTTGTTGTCTTATGCTTTCAATCTGAACAATGGCTTCAGATTTAGTGCCTTTGGCTGTTGTTTCAATTTCTTCCTTTGATCTCTATCCTCTAAGAATTTCCTGCACAAATTTTAGATGAATTAGTTGGGGGGGGAGGTTGTTGTTTGTTTTATTAGCTTTTCTGCAATTTTAGGAGTAATAAATCTACCTTTATTATCTCTATAAGTACTCATGAAAGAAATTTCAATACAAAAACACAAATTTCTAACTATCAAAAGTAAGAGGACAACCTGACTTTGGAGAAACCCCACCAAAATGGATGCGCAGGTTCTTACCTCTCGTCTTATCATCTTCTCTTTGCCCTCAAATTGTCCTTAAATCAAATCCAAACTCATCAATCCAATAAAAAAAATTCAAAATGCTACCTATTACTGTTTACAACTCCTGACAACGGAGCCAAAATGTTGGTGTATAAATATGTTCAATATATTACACTCATTTATATGTCAATCAAGGATTTGTATTCAAAAGA
This sequence comes from Picea mariana, assembly GCA_032191745.1. Taxonomy (NCBI): domain Eukaryota; kingdom Viridiplantae; phylum Streptophyta; class Pinopsida; order Pinales; family Pinaceae; genus Picea; species Picea mariana. Next base: position 105,115 of record JASDQU010436716.1, read on the forward strand.
GTTGTTACACTATATGTGCCGAGAACATGTAACATATCTATGTCTGCAGTATATAGCTTAAGCAAGAAATAATTAATAACATAACACTCTGTTTTTAAGATTTCTGAATACTTCACACAACTTCAAACTTAGAAGAGAAAACTGATAATAAAACTTCTCAAACAAAATAGTCAATCAAAGGATTCTTTCTTAAGTGACAAGTTTGTTCATTCCAGGCTTATGAATTAGAGATATGAACTTAAGATATTGTTTCCTGTAGTGATCAATACAGTGATTAACAATCAACTCCAGTCACTCTTGAAACAAAAATCAATTCTCACTCTATTCTATTCAAGCAAACCTTCTTTAGTACAAGGAATGGTCAGCATGACTGAGGGACTTTATTATGGAACATGAAGATGAAAGATAAAGTACTTTTGTTCTTGTACATACTGAGAACACTATAATCGTAAACTCAAAATAACACTATAATCGTAAACTCAAAATAACATTTTCTTAACAATCCCACACTTCAAACAATTAAATGTCAATCTACAATATTAGAAAAGGAAAATATCTATTCAATATAGTATCTGATTACTCACACCAATTTAGAAACAAATGCTTTAATGCTGAAATATTGAAATGGATTCAAAATCATTTACAACATTACTATGAAATATCCACACAATCACACAAAGCATATACAGGGAGGTTTACCTTAGTTGGGTCGGTGTTCCCTTGCCAAACCAACAAGGTACCTCNAAGAAGGTGAGTTGATACTATCAAGATCTAAGGATAAGTATAAAAAAGTTTTTAAAATATTACAATTGGTATTCACATTGAATCTCGAGGGATGGAATTCATCCTGACACGAAGTGCATGAGTGATGAAGTCGATCATGATCTTGAAAACTGATTTGGAAAATTCTATCCAACTGACTTCTTGGAATCTCCATCGACATGCTCATTCAACAAGTGAATTATGGAAACAAGGAGTTTGGTACCATAATGCACACAGTCGCAAATCTGAGTACCAGATTTGGCACATGGGAAGTACTGGAATGGTGCATGACTTGGTACCGGAATACACTAAGGTACCTGAATAGACTTGGTACCAGATTACACTGTAGCTTGTAGTACCAGATCAAATTGATTAGGAGTCAAACGATTAGATCATACAAAATCAATCATTTAATTGAATTAATTCAAAAAAATTAAACAAAACATGCCTTAATCATAAGTTACCTCTTATGTACATGAACAAGGTCATCAGGTATGTTTATGGATGAAACAGTCAAGTGTATGCTTATAACATAGGAAAAATAGGCTTAGATACAGGGTAATATAGGGCATTAGAAGTGTCAAAATGGAGACTCAACAGATTGGTTGGAGAAACACCATGTTGTCATAGACTATTACAACAAGACTATAAATTGTCTTGATGAAGAAGGGAAACAAGGAAGGATTCAAGGCATTCCAAGAGTTGTAGTTGTTAGAAAAATATCATCCATCCAATTGAAAAAGAGTTTCAAGAAGGCATGTCAATTTTTCGCATCCCATATGGAAGAGGAATCCAGAGATAAATTGGCAAGTATTTAATACCATCTAGTATTGAAATATTTTGAAGATGTTTTTGGGGAGATTCCAGGATTTCCACCAAAGAGAGACATTGATTTCTCTATAGATTTGGTGCTAGGAGTTTCCCTAGTGTCCAAGGAATATTATAGAATGGGCACACCAGAATTAAAAGAGTTGCAAATGCAACTTGAAGAGTTGTTAAAGAAGGGGTATATACGCCCAAGTGTGTCACCTTGGGGAGCCCCAGTTATTTTTGTGAAGAAGAATGATGGAACCTTAAGGCTATGTATTGATTTCAGGTAGCTGAATAAGATCACAATAAAGAATAAATATCCTTTTCCAAGGATTGATGATCTTTTTGATCAACTGAAATGTGCAAGGATATTTTCCAAAATTGATTTGATATCGGGCTATCATCAAGTGAGGATAAAGGAAGAAGATATCAACAAGACAACGCTTAAAATAAGATATGGTCATAATGAATTCGCAGTATTTCCATTTGGACTATCAAATGCCTCAACAATTTTCATGTGTCTGATGAATGGAGTGTTCAGAGAGCACTAGGACAAGTTTTTAATTGTTTTCTTGGATGATATTCTAGTCTACTCCAAGATAGAGTAAGAGCATGAGCAACATTTAAGAAGGGTGTTGCAAGTTTTGAGAGAACATAAGTTGTATTCCAAACTAAGTAAGTGTATCTTTTATCAAAAGAAGATTCACTACTTGGATCATATTATTTCAGCAGAGGGGGTAGAAGTTGATCCTCATAAAATAGAGGCCATTAAAGGATGGCCAGTTCCAAGAAATGTCACATAGGTTATATGTTTTATGGGTATTTATGGTTATTACCAAAGATTCATAATGGGGTTTTCAGAGATTTCAATCCCAATCACTTCTTTGCAAAATAAGGGAGTAAAATTTGAATGGACTCCCAAATGTGAAGAAAGTTATCAATAGTTGGAAGATATTTTGAGAAGTGCACCAATATTAAATATTTCAGACCCAAATGAAGAATTTGTAGTTTGCACGGATGCATCCAAGGAAGGGTTCAATGGCGTCATGAGTCAAAAAGATCATGTGGTATGCTATGAGTCTATAACATTAAAGGAGCATGCGAGGAATTATGTTGCACATGAACTGGAGTGTGAAGAAATTGTCCATGCACTAAAAGTGTGGAGACATTACCTCATGGGAAGAAAATTTTAGCTAAGGATAGATCATTATGGGTTGAGGCATTTGCTTGGACAACCAACATTAAATGTAGGAAAACTAGATGACTAGAATTTCCGAGTGAATATGAATTTGAAATCAAGCATATCAAAGACAAGGAAAATCAAGTGGTTGATGCACTCAGAAAAAGATCTCATGAAGTGCGCATTTCAGAAATTAGCATGTTCAAAACAGATTTAAAGGAAATAATTTTAGAGGTTGCAAATTTAGACCAACGATATGTAAAAATAAAAGAAATATTACAACAAGGTAATTTACAACAAAAATTTATTTATTATGAGTTGAAAGAGGATGGAATCCTCATATACAAAAGAAAAACACATGTGCCAAATTCATGAGAGATGAAAAATATAGTGCCGAGGGTAATGAAAAATGTTCCATATGTTGGATACCTAGGATATCAGAAGAAAATTGCAGGTGTAAGAAGCCAATACTTTTGGCCAAGACTGAAGAAGAAAGTGGATAATTACATATCCAGGTGCCTAAAATGTCAAAAGGTAAAAACAAAGCATAGGCATATATTGGTGTTGCTACAACCATTTCCCATTCCCGAGTGGAAATGGGAAGTGGTTACAATTGATTTCATTACAAATATTCCCAAAACAGTGAAGAAACATGATTCCATCATGGTAGTGGTGGATAAATTAACAAAAAAAACACATTTAATTCTTGTGAAGACAACACACAAGGAAAAAAATATTGCAGAAATTTACATGAAGGAAGTTGTCAGGCTACATGGAGTTCCTAAAGAAATTGTTTTAGACAAAGATCCAAAATTAACATCTAATTTTTGGAAAGCTTTGTTCAAAGGCTTGGGAACAAATTTAAATCTTAGCACAACTTACCACCTAGATCTGATGGGAAAATAGAGAGGACTAATAGAATCATTGAAGACATGCTTAGAATGTATGTAATGGATCAACCATCAAAGTGGGAAGACTGCATTCAGTTAGTGAATTTTTTTTATACTAATGGGTATCGAGCCTAATTAAAAATGATCATGTTTGAAGCTTTGTATGACAGGAAATGTAACACTTCGGTGAGTTGGGATAACATAGTAGACAAAGCCATCATTGGGACATAATTGTTAAAGAAAATGGAAGAGAATATGGTAAAGATTAAGAAGAATTTAAAGGCTTCCCAGGATAGGTAGAAAATTTATGCAGACAAGAATAAAGTTTTTAGGTATTTTAAAGTGGGAGAACATGTTTTTCTCAAAGTGAAAGTGAAGAGAAGTTCAATAAGATTGGGTTTCTTCCTAAAATTGACAACACAATATTGTGGGCCATTCAAAATATTAGAAAAGACAAGGTCAGTTGCATACATTATAACATTTCCTGCATCCATGAGAGTGCATAATGTTTTTCATGTATCAATATTAAAGAGATTTGTTACTGACCCTAACCACATAATTGATTGGAGTGTGATCTAGGTGGAAAATGAAGGGGATTTTCAGGTGGAACAAATATGCATCATGGACTGCAAATTCAAAATGAAAGGAATAAATCCATAGGGTTGGTAAAGGTTCAATGGACATGTTACAGTCCTGAAGATGAAACATGGGAGCATGAAAAAACTATGTGGGAGGAATAGCTACAATTTTTTTATGATTTTGAAGGAAATGGAATGCAAGAATCGATTTTGAGAAGTTAGAGTTTCAGAACCACATCTTAGAGTCCTAGCCAACCTGTGTTGGGGGCCCTAATAAAAAAATGGTCCATTCCTTGGTTTAATCCTGATAAATAAATGGTACATTCCTTGCGTTAATCTTGATAAATGAATGGTGCATTCCTTGGGTTAGCAAGTTAAAGGGAATACAAGATTTTTGTTGGAACTGTTGCTAGAGTTGTTAAAATGCATAATTTTATTTCTTAAAGTATCGTGATGTCAAATTGTATATGTATATAGGCATAGTGTGCACCGAGGACATCGCACAATTGTAGGGGAGGGGGAATGTAACAGTCCCACTATTATCCTCATTTTAATTTATGCATAATGTAGATATAAATATGGTTGTGGCCAAGCGATGTATTATGAAAAGTGTATTTGTGATTTTAATGAAAATAATGTGAAACCAACTGCTTGGAATATGGAAATATATGGGGGATTATTTATCCACAACAGAGGGAAATGTCTATAAGTTTCCAAGAGGGATCGAAGGAGGAAATTAATTATGGGTGTTAATTCAACCCATATTTCTGAATTTTATTACCATTGGGGATAAATTCTATTTTTTCTTTGAGTGTATGAGAGCCCAATAAATAAATACCTATTAGGGGTGGGTGTAGAAGTAACATCCATAGTTATTTTAAGTATGGGATTGTAGTACAATCCACATTGGAAAGAGTGAGAAGTCAACTATCTTGGGAAAATAGAGGAAATTCATATGGGGGATAATAGGCAAGTTTTTCACATTCAGGGTTTTCATGAACAACAAGGGGAGAGTAAGGAAAAAGAGAATTGGAGCTAGACCAAGAAGGTTGGGTGAATTTTGGAGCATGATGGAGCATTTTTGGAGCGTATTGGAGCTAGAAATTGAAGATCCAAGTTGTCAGGCCCAAAGAGTGAACTCCTGGGCAAGTTGCACTATAACAACAAGTGTTGTTGTTGTTTTTGCTAGTAGTTGTTAATATTATGGTAGCTGCAGGAGGTATTTACCTCCACGTATGAACCTGACGAGAATAGAAGAATCCAGAAAGCAAGAGAAAACCCTAATGAGTTGGATAATAACCCTATAAGTATTTTTGGCTCAAAAAGATAATTTATATTAGGTTATTAGCCTTCAAGAGAAGAAGTCGACCAAAAATAATAATAATATACTAAACAAACACATATCTAGAAGGAGAAGTCGGCCCCAACAAATTTGGTAGAACCAGTATAAATATAGGGCACTAGTTCTCATTTGATAGCATCTCAGAATTGCAGATAGAAAGTGGTGCACACTGCAGTTCCCAGTTTGGTGCACACGTGTGGAGGAGAGATGCAGGTGCAGCTACTGCAGATAGCAGTTTCAGTGTTGGCTTGGACTATCTCTTGGCTAGGGTTTGGACTATTTGATCAGCGATTGTTGGTGTGCTATCCTTGGAGGAAGATGCACTACACCTTGTTTGGCTATCTAGCCTAGGGTTTGCTTCCGGAGTAATTCCCAGTCAAGGTTAAGGTGCTCAGAGGGTGGCTTCGACCTATGGTTGGGTGATGAGGGTATCGTCAATGGTAAAACAAGCACACCATCTTCTATATTCTAACAGGTTATGGGCCCACACCTCCTTCATTTATTCTAAATGATGGAAGGAAACGTAGCCACTAGGATATTGAGCTCATTGAGGAATTTCCACTAGGGTTACTAGTAGAAGAACCTCCCAAGACACTGCCGCTAGGGTTACTAGCAGGAGCAGTTGCAGAAACCCTAAACCTCTTGTTGAAGCACCTTAAGTGAAGAGATTGATCTAATATTTAGATAGATCAGTGTGCCCTAGCCTAACGCATCTCCTAATACTCTCAGCAAGCCAAGACATGAAGTTTGAATTTCTAGTCAAAATCTAGGGTTTGACCAAGCCAAGCAACCATGAAGAACTCTATGAAGTCTGAGAACAAGTTAGATGGAGCCTCTAACTTCAGAGCATGGAAGACAAGGATTGACTTCATCCTTGCCAAGAATAAAGTGCTGGATATCATGAAAGGAAAGATCGTGAAGCCAGATTTTGAAGAAGGAAAAGAGAAGGAACCGCATAACGTTGCAACTATTGAGAAGTTCAAAGATGTTGACATCAATGCCATGAGTATCATAGTGGATTCTATAAAAGACCACTTGATACCCTACATCTCCCATCTTGACTCATTAAAGAAGATGTACGATGCCCTAACAAATCTCTTCTCAGTCAGAAACAATGGACAAGTTATGAGTCTGAAGAATGAGCTCCGTAACATGAAGATAAATGATGATGACAACATAACATCATACTTTGTAAGAATCTCCCAGTTAAGAGATCAACTACAATCTATTGAAGATATCACTTCAGAGAAGGAATTGGTGAACATAGTACTCAATGGTCTTCCCAAGACATGGGATTCATTTTCCGCGAGCATGAACACAAGAAAGGAGTACCTGACATTTGAAGAACTTTGGACTTGCTGTGCTCAAGAAGAATC
>JASDQU010436717.1:8112-20859 GCA_032191745.1 Picea mariana
ACCTGTACCTCAACCTATAATCAACATGTACCATAAACAAGTGCATCAACCATGCACCAACATGTACCAAACAACATGTAATCAACCTCTACCATAAACAAGTGCATCAACCATGCATCAACCTATACATTAACCTGTACCATGAACAAGTCCATAAACCATGCACCAAACTTGTACAAATAACATGTCACGACAACATGTCCAAACAACCTATCACAACAACCTATCTCATCAATCTTATCAACCAAATCATATCTACTCACCAAGATCAACCACAAAGACAACTCTCAAATATGTGCATCAACCAAACATAACACAACAACTCATAATCATCACCAAGATCAATATGTGCTTCTAATAATATACCATTACAAGTATGCTCAATCATCCATAAACCATGTGTCAACAATACTACTAACAAGTGCATCCAATCATGTACCAAGTATGTACCAATCATGTATCAACTAATCATCAACTATGAATCATCAAGATGTACCAACATAATCAACTATACACCTCATGTATGTGCCAACTCATCAACTACTTGTCTCAACCATGTATCCAACATGTACCTCAAGCAAAATCCCTCATCAATTTCATCATCCAAATCTGATTTGTAACTCTGTAATAGACCTGGTGTATATGATCACATACCTACATACCTGCAAACCTTCCATAACTTTAACAACAAGAGACTAGCATTTTATCAAACTTTACTTTAGTCTCACATGACTACTTTTGTATTAGTCAACAACCCTAACTTGCAATAATAATAAATATGCACCTGTAATGAATAAAGATCTGAAAATGGTACACAATGTTCTTCAGATTCTTTTATGCAATTCCTCCAGATTTCACTACTTGGAACCTCTCAGAAAAGGAGTTATAGCAAAAATTGCATACCTTGTTGAATTCTGGCTTATTCTAGAGAAGAAACTTGTAGAGCATGCCCCTCACGGAATATTTATTGTATGGATCTGAAAATTGTACAAAAAATACTACAAACTGTACTCTAACCAATACATTTGGTCTTACTAAATTTAGATATGTTATGAATAAGTTATGATGTTTTTACCCGAAACACTTGTTTTAGACTAGTTTCAGGACTAGCCACAAACCCTATTTTCCACGACGTGTAACTCCAAAAATACAACGACCCAGATGTTGAAATTTGTATCACAACTACTTGGATATGTTTTCTCAATTGCCTCCCAATTTCATGGTCTGAATCATTCTAGAAAAAAGGTTATTGTGAAAATGGTGAGATGACCTGTAAATAACATACCTTAGAAAGCATCATCAAAAGAATTTATCCTCCCTTGAATTTCGGCCTTCTTTACTTCACCTTCCCTCTGAAATTAGGCTTAGATATCCTTTGGTTACCACAGTCACCTATATATATTCAATATGCTCAAGTGTGATTAAAATGAGAGAGTCTTACCTCTTATTTATACTTTCATGTAGCTTCCTCAAGGGGTTACCTTTTAACCATCTTAACCCATTTTCCTTATTTTAGGGTTAACCCACTTTTAACCACTTGTACAATTAGTAATTTCTCCATTAAATTTATTATTTAAATAATTTATTTTGTATTCACTTTGACTTATAGTACACTCATCACTTCACTCTATTATTTACCTTCTAAAATCTCTTAAACCACTTTGACTACTTTGACCTTTTGGGGCTTCTAGATGACTCATGAGGGTTCTCCAACTTCACATGGCCATAACTCTCTAACTATGAAGAGTTGTGTGACGTTCCAAATAACACTAAAAATGGCATGACATGTACTATCCATATGGAATATTCTTACCTGCAAATATATCAAAACTCATACCATTATCGATCAAACAAACTTGGGTCCATTACCCAAACCTTTCTCCAAATTCACATGGCCATGACTCTCTAGCCATAAGGAGTTATGTGACATTCCACATACCACCGGAAATGGTATGACATGTATTATCCATTTGGAATAGTCTTACCTAAAAATATATCAAAACTCATACCATTATCCATCAAACAAGATTGGGTCCATTACCCAAACCTTTGTGCTGCCGGAATATGCTACCGGACTTTCTTCAAGGGTTGACATCAATGACAACCAACCCAAATAATCAATAGAATCATGCAGACATGTTAACAAAGGGAGTAAACATGGATAAACTGAGTTCCTGCTCAGTTTCAGTTGGTCTTCAAGCATGAAGGTGAAGATGATAAATTTTTCAGGTCGAAGAAGGATCATAGTATGGCAAATACAACAACAGTGGATTTGTTGAGATCGGTCTCTAAGTGGAAGATTATTGGTTGTGGAGCCCGATTATCTTCGTGATTCATAGGACTTTGTTTTCAGCCATGTTTATACTACATGAAGACTATACACCTAGGAACAGTGTACACCCCTCCACCCGAGGGGGGTGCAAGGGGGGTTTGTCCCCCCTACGGGGTCTGGGGGGTTCATCCCCCTAGCTAGGGAATCCAAGGGAAATCGAGCCCTCGGTAGGAATTCGGAGGCGAAGCCCTTGACAAAAAAATTACCTTGTAAATGTATATTGTATATTCATAGTAAATCTGGATCGTTCATTATAAGGTCACAGATCTGATGGTAAAATTTATGTTAGGGTTTTTTTCCCTAGAATGAAACCCTATTTTATGAGGGAAATGTATTGTGGCTATGTATCATTATGAATATTGTATTCTGAGAGAGGAGACTGTGAGAGAAAAAAGATCAAGAAGTTACAGTGGGTGTGTTGTAGGTTGTATCCCTTCATTCGCTGGATAATAAAAAGGAAGGACCTGAAAATTTCTTTGTTGGACGTAGTCCACACTAGGTGAACCACGTATATATGTGTCTATATTGTATTGTGTATCTTTTGTGTTTTATTTCCGCAATTGTTTTTTATTTTATTGCTTTATGATCCTATTTTTCTAATACTTTTCTCCATATAAACGGCATATTAACACCATCAAGAACATGTATTGTTCCCTTGGGTTGATGGTACTATACCACCCAGTGGCTCTATTTATGAATTTTTGGTCCTCTCTCCACGAGGATGCTAGAAGTTGTCTGGTGTTATGTATCTCATAGAATTGGACCACAAAGTCGGTGCTTATCCTGACTTCAAGATCATTGAGTTTGTAATATTTTTTCACCTACACTGAGAAGAAGACACCCAGACACTTCCCTTCCACATCGTTAATTAAACATTTGTCTACATCAATGTGATTACTATCCATTCCAAGGTTTCTACACAAGGTAGGACAAACGTTCTAGAAGCTACCATGTACAGCGATGACCTTTTGATATTTGGAAATACTTGGTCATTTATGGTCCTAACCTCTAGATTACTATGTGGCGTAAATTCTAGAAAGTTGGCATGGTGTATCTTATTGTATAAATCATGTCAAGTTGGTAGAGGTCCTTGTATAGTGGTGGTGGAGTTGGAACATTTTTCTATGGCATTCGAATTACTGATTCCACCTTTGGCGCTATCTCTGCTTCATCAACCGCAGTCGGACTCAATGCTTCACCAAATTGTGTGTCCTTTCCCTTTGGTGTCTTCAGCGATTGATGGGTCATTGGTTGATGGGGAGGCATTTTCCTGCATAAAATAGCATAATTAAACTCACAATTTCTTTCAAATTCTGTCAAGTTGGCGTGCAATGAAATCTAGGATCTGGGTTCGGAGGTGTGTGTTTTGTGTGTTTTCTTGTGGTTGAAATGTTCTACATTATGGTTTATCCATCGATCTCGACGTTGGTCTGCGTTAACGATACCTTTTGTGTCGCTATGTTGTAGCACATTTTTCGATATACTAACATGGCTAGCACATTGGGGAGTGTAAATTTTGGGAGTTTCCTAAGCTGACGTGGCTTGCATGGATAGGTCATGAACAAGGGGATATGACTGGACATGGGAACAATTTAGGCTTAAAACCTCAATGTCTTATCAATTTTCTCCTTTGGATCTTCTATATTTCAGATCAATCGCGCATGTCAAATGGACGGTTTCTATTGAAACACTTCTATGGATAAAAAGACAGACATTGGCGAGTTTTCTCTTTCTTTGAGAAGGGAAATCTTGGGGTCCTGGTCCGTCGATGCCGACAAGATATCGGCCATCAGTGAGCAGGAAATTATTTAAAGTGATTACAACTGGGAGTGTTCCTTGTCGACAACCGATGTAACATCGGCATCGGGCAAGGGCTTGACCCTTAGTTCTTTATGAAATATTATGTGACTCGTCGACGACCGATGCGTCCCATCAGTTTCAGTGAGTTTCTATCTTTGTTTATGCCCTTCAGACTTTACCACAAGGATTTTCCAAACCCCGGTGAACTTACAAACCATATGTGATCATGTGGCAGGTGACGTGGAAATGTTGATATGGCATAGCGGGCATGGTTATTCATAATTGTTGTGATGAAATGTTAGTTAAAGTGGTGGTACAAACATCCACGTGGTGGATGACATGGCCTCTCATCATGTCGAAATCAGGTGAATCTCAGTCAAAGGAGACAACGACCAAAATTGGTTTCTCATTAAAATCGGACAGTCATGATTGATTTACCCAATTTTCCCATCAACGTTAGGGGTCCTAACTAGTCCTAGAGTAGTTCGCATTGTTCTGTGTTGGGAATCTACAGTTGATGTACATCATCGATCGGTGAAATTGATTTTCTGTTGTGAAACTTGCATAAAGAAAGGTTGATTCTCGATTAAGGCGTCGGTGTATTGTAAAATTGTTTGTCGAACACTAGGGAATAGAGGGAATTCAAACATTTTTTCGAACATTTTTTAAAACAACTAAATCCCCAACCCCTTAAGCTTATGACTAGAACTATCTAGGTTCCCTCCCTTCTATTAGTTATTCAACTTAGGCTCGGGAAATATCAAAATTGAGAAAGAGAATTTTTTTCAAAACAAGTTAAGATCAAGCAATAGTGAAGCCCCATGTATGAAAATGAAGTAAATTGGTGCCCTAAAATTTTAGAAAATTTGAGGGTGTGTTGAGTGCTCAAAAAATGGTGATTCATTGGACGAGACCCAAATCTATGTACCTTACCTTCCTTGTATTAGTGAGACATTTTGGGATTTGGATTTCAACTTAAGATAACAACCCACAGATGATTCACAAGTTTGTATGTATATGATCTGGGGAATATTCATCATTGCACACCTATGGGAATTCATCTGATTGCATGCCTCTTTCCATTAAACCAATATCCAATGTCCCATTAGGCAAGAGATGAGTTGGAAAGCATGATTGATAGGAATACATTGCATCTTTAATTCTTTAAAGTTAGAGACCTCCTCATGGTGTTTATCCGCTGCCAACGAGCGTCCATAGCCCCGATGGAATCATCTACATACCCTCCTTGATTATACATTCTATCTTATTATGAAATTTATTTTTGCCCTTTTATTTGCATATGGAATTTATTGCACAGGATCCAAGAATGAGCTAAAAAGTAGGATATATGTTTCTTAGAAGGCAGGATTCAACTTCATGTTTTCTTTTATTGTATTCACTAAAAGAAGTGGGACCCTTCTCTACTATGTTTATGGGTATAGGATACACTCTCCTTCAAACCATTTTTCCCTCAGTGTTTCCACCATAAGGTAAAAAAAAATAGAAATCCGCAAGGATGGGAAATACAAATTAGTCGACAAGATAGCTTCTTTTTCATAAACTAGGAAATAAGGAGAATTCCCTAGGGCTTCTTTAGGAGTTACCCTATCATCCCATAGATAATTGTGAAGCGCGTTGTGCCAATTCCTATTATTTTCTACTACAGTGTTCTTAAGAATTCTTACCAGGTTTTTGTTTGTTGACTCTGCAACACCATTTCCTTGTGGGTAATAGTTAGAAGAGTATCTCAAGATGATCCCTTTATCCAGATCAAATTTAGTCAAAATAGTAGAAGAAAAATATGCAACATTATCAAAACCAAGAACGGAAGCTACCCCAAACCTTGTTATTAAGTGTTGTTCTAAAAAATGTATTACTACCTTCTTGTTAACATGGGTGAGGGGAATGGCCTCCTACCATCTCATGAAATAATCAGTTGCAATCAATATGTATTTTTGTTGTTTGGAATAATTTAGGTTTATCTCTCCTATGACATATATTCCCCACTATTGAAAGTGTCTAGAAATGGTTATTGGCTACAATGGAATAGATGCCTTCTTCTCTTTTCCAGCGCTCAATTGACAAACTCTGCATTTTATTGCATACGTGTGTGCATCTCTAAACAAACCCAGCCAATAATATCATGCCCTCAAGATTTTATGGGTTGTAGTATCTCCTGTGAAGTGTCCACCTGCAAGACCATTGTCAAGTTATCTTAATACCTTTTCAGTGTCTTCCCTTTCCAAACATCTTAGTAACATGCCATCATAATTCATGCGGAATACCACATAATTTATGAGACGGTACTGGGCATACTTTAACCTAAGCTCTCTCCTCTCCCTACACTTTAGATGCTTAGGAGAAGTGCCATGTTGGAGGAAGTAACCTAAATCTATGTACCAAGAATCCTTCCTAAGTGGGATGTACAATACCTCACTACACCATAAAGAAAGTTTGTTGTCCTAACCCAAATTTTATGTCTCAATTAGGTCTTGATATTCCGTAGCCAGTTTACACAAGCCTTGTCCCCTAACAATATTTGTGGGTTTGATATCTAAATCAAACTCATGGATAGCATCCATCCAATTCCCTCTCCTTTCTCCCATTTCCTATTGTGTGAAAAGTGGCCTTACTATTGGGTGAGGTACTATAACTTTTGTATAATTCTTCAGGATATAGGATCTAAAATATTTTACTGCCTTGTAGACAACATATGTTTATTTATCAATAGTCGGGTAATTAAGTTCAGATTTTTGGAGGTTGGTGCTCATGAATGAGAGAGGAGATTCTTTGTTTTCGTCATCCTTTTGATTAAGGACTAATCTAAGGACTGGTCCAAAGAAAAGGTATAGAGAAAGAAATATTTGTTAAAATAAGGGCTACGAAACACATGAGACTGGGAAATGGTGGAATTGATTTTTTCGAAGGCCTCATTTTCTTATTTATTCCATTTGAACTCTGCATCTTCACGTATTATTTTTTTCAATGGCTTAATAGTTTCTGCAAAGTTGGGAGTAAATTTCCTCACAAAATTATTCTTCCCGGAGAAGTATTGCATAGCCTTTTTGTTATGAGGAGGTGGGAGTTGAGAAATCACCTTCACTCGCTCAAGGTCGGTATTGATACCATCCTTAGAAATAATGTGACATGGGATTTTCCCCTCATCTACACCAAAGATGGTCTTCTTCGGGTTCAAATATATTCCATACTTCCTACATCTTTCGAAAACCTGAGTTAGGTGAGCAATATGGTCTGACCTATTTTTGTAGATAGTGACATCGTCTAGGTAGACCACCACACATTTGTTTATTAACCCTCTAACGGATACATACATAGATTTTTGGAAGGTAGTTCCTGCATTAATTAATATGAAAGGCATGTGTTTATAGGTGAACATTCCCCATTTAGTCTAGAAAGTTGTCTTCGATCTATCTTCTTCTTAAACTAAAACTTGGTTATATCTTGAGAACCCATCTAGAACCCATCCAGAAGTGAGAATATCTTGGATCTGGACATGGTCTACAGAAGTTGTTCCATGGGGGGAACAGGGTAATTTTATTTTTTTGAGGATCTATTCAAATTGTTGAAGTCAACACATAGACCAATTTCTCTTGATTTCTTTTTCACGAGCACTAAATTAGCTACCCATGCAAAGTTCCTCACTTGAAATATTATTTTTGCATCTAGTAGTTTCTTAAGATCCTTCTACATCATAGGCTCAATACATGGATTAAATTTCATATGTTTCTGCTAAAATGGTTTAACCTCTGGTCTAAGTAGAATGGTATGTTGAATGATCCTAGTGTAATATGTTTTCAAGTCTTGGTAGGACCACACAAAAACATCGTGATATTCTTTAAATAACTTCAGGTAAGCCTTCTTCTCCTTAGGTGGCAGGGATTTTCCAAGGTTAATATTTTTAGGATTATCAGGAGTCCCTAAATTTATGACTTTGTAAGTAGGGAAGGAACTATTGGTTTTGACATTCTTGGGGTTTTTAAACCTTTCTCGCAAATCAAAGAGGTTTTCGAGGTTGAATACTCCTCTAGGAATTGTATGGAGTTTATTTAGGGTCATCATGTTGTTCTTATCTGTATTGTGTTCCCCAACTTCTTGTTCAACAAGCATTTTTTGGAATACGTCATCATCAATAGCCAAGTCCTTGAATCTTTCTTCGTTAGTTAAGAAATGTATCATATGCTCATCTCCCTCAAACACCCTCCAGTTGGTAATGTTATCCAGGATGGAAATCTTGTATACCAACTCTATAGAAAACCTAGAGGCCTCGTAGTCTTTGAGGGGAGATAATCTCTAGGCTGCGATAGCTATAGAATCAACAACTATGTTCTTAGATCGAGGGATAATTGCGATGTTAAAGGCTTGAAAGTTTTCTATTAGTCTGTGCACTTCCTACTGGTAGTTTCTTAGGTGAGGAGAATTGCAATGTATAGTGTTCTTTAACTATCTTAAGATGATTTCTAAATCATCAAAGACAACTAGTTCCTTAATGTTCAAGTTGATAGCTTGCTTAAGCCCTTGAACCAAGGATTCATATTCAGTTATTTTATTTTTCCATTCAAACTCTGATCCAGGTGGATATCGGTGGCCACCCACCTTTTCCAACTGGCTCAAAACAGTTTTCTGACAATTTTGGTAATTTACTATTTTTGGCAGTTTTTTAGGTCTTGAACTTCCAGAGCCATTTTGAGGCCCTAAACGATGTTTTTTGGGCATAAAACCTATAGAAAATATGGGTTTGTTCCAAACTAGATATTTGTTGTCAGCAGTTGTAGTCCTCGGATAGATCTTTTTAATGATGTATTGAGCGCCCCAAACGGAGATTGTATGCAAAAGTTACACCCTTGGGAAGTTGACGTATCAACTACCCCCATTGAAGCCCCCAAACCTTTTGGCTTTTCATCTTCCGGGGTTAGGTTTTTGGATTTTAATTATCTTAAAAAGGAATTTGGAGCCTCATTGTAATAATCATCTTCTTGTGAATGTGAGTAGCGGACACATCTCTTCTCAAATAAAAGATACCACCATTCTAGTGATTCTTTCACTCTGTATTTTAGAGTCTTTGTACATTTTCGCTCATTAATAGAAAATTGTGTATTATTGTATCTTTGTGTTTATTGTTGCATCTATGAAAAAAAATTGTTATATTATTGGATATCCAAAATATCTCTGTACATTTCTTTATTATATCTCCACTCTCATTTCGTGCCAAAAATAATCTGGATCAAACTCCAATCTACATGATAAAAAGTTGTGTTTACCTAATAGATCAATGAAAATGTAGCCTACACCAGCTCCTTCCTCATATTTGGATCCATCAAAGAACATAGTCCAAATTTTAGAAGTGAATTTCAACACTTTCTTGTTAGGGTCTATCCCTGGGGCTCCAATATTGTTTTTTAAGATATGGACTTGAAGGATTTTCTCAGGCTTACTACATGCTTTTTGAGTTTTCATGTAGTATTAGCTCCAACTTATGTGAGAGCAATACTTCAGACATGCAAGGTAGCAAGTTTACAAAGTCTGAGTCACAAGAATAATTTCCTAATACAGGAAATTTTGTTGAAAAGGGTTCATTTGGGGCTTCTAAATCAACGACGATATGTTTCAGATATTTTCTTATATCAATCCTCATCATGTTGGAATGCCCTTTCAATGGTAACCATAAGTGGCACCAATTGGTACTAAAATAACCATGTAACTTTACGAACCAGTCCCGACTCAATAACATTCCATAAGCTTCTAGAGTGTCTACGACAATGTTATCAATAACCTGGTGGAACTTTGGGTTATATGCAATGTGGATCATAACATCCTTTAGTTCACAGATTACTTTGACTTTTGTTATGTCTAACTATATAATGTGTGTATCACTTTTGGTAGGGGTTGTGTTCAGCTTCTTACACACTGAATAGGGCATGACGTTTGAAGATGCATCAGAATCAAACAAACAATTGTGTATATTTATGTTATAAATTTCAGAAGTCAACAAAAAGGGTGGGACAAATAGCCTAGATTTCTTGTCAGTGAATGTCAAGTTTATGTTATACTTTCAGGTTTCTACAAAGATAGTTTTTCTAGTTTTTGGATTGGGGTTTATCATGGATTTATCACCCTCTTTTAAATCTTGCAAAAAAAGGTCCTTTTGTTGGGGAATTCTGCATAAATCCATGACATAAATATTTGCCTTCATTTTTTTTAAAACCTCTACCATGTTATATTCTAATTTTGATACATCCTAGGTTTGGAATTTAGGGGAAGAGATTAGTAGAGGAGTCGGTTGGCTCAAAGACGTTGGTTTTTTAGGCTTTTTTGGAGATTGGGATATGATAGGTTTATTTTGTGCGATAAGACCCTTACTCCTTGTTTGGACTACCAATATTTCATTAGGTGGTTATTCCTCTTCAATGGGGTCGCCATGAGGTGATGTATGATTGATATCCCACAAAACCATAGATGTTTGTTCAAGTGGCTCACTAACCTCATTTTTTGTAACATTTGGTGTTTGATTATCAGATTGATATGTTAGGGTACAACCACCCAAAAAATAATTGGCCAATAAATTCATGGAATTCACCCATTGGGGGGGATTCTTTTTGGAATGATGTTCTTGATGATATTTGCAAAAGGAATTAGAGGCTACTTCACCCAAGTCAATATTAAGGTTGGTTGGGGAGGTTCTATGGCCTTGTAAGGTAATGGTTTTCTAAATAAAGGCTTGTAATGCCCTGGGTTGGAGGTGCCTTTACCTACATTCCTTTTCATGTCCACAATTTCATTAGATAACTTCTTCACCATCCTTAGTTGTAACAACCCTAGTTGAATATATGCTTAGGGATTATTAAGAAAAATTAATTAGGTAATTAATTGTCCTAACATGGTTTTAATTAAACAAAGATTGGCATATTAATATTAATTAAATATTTATTAATTAATTGATTGTTATAACTTTTGATTAAATAATTAATTAATTAATTAATTACCTATCACATTCAATGACCAGGTTAATAAATTTAAGAGGGTTAATAATTTTAATTTGTTTAATTAAATGATTTACGTATGCGGGAGGGGATAAGACATTAAATAAAGAGATAAGATAATAATGAAGGGATAAGATATTAATGAGCGGGAAGAGAGTCGGTGGAGGGGCATATAACAGGAGGAGTCTTACGAGGAGGAGGATCATCATTATTGGGGGGAGGAAGCATTTTGGAGGGAGAGAGTTCTGGTTTATGGGCTTGGATTTTTTGGTTATGTGTTGGAGTTCTGCAGTCTTGGAGGATCATTACGGGGGGCACCGGTTTGCTGGGGGTTTTGGGCACGGGGGCCAGGATAGCCTTATGGTATCCTGGAGCTAGGAAGCCGGACAGGCTGCTCCTAGCTGGCAGGGAGGAAACACAGTTTGGGCAGAGTTGGTCAGTGCATCAGGCAGCAAGAGGCTAAACAACCAGGTCAACAGAAAAATTAGCATCAGGAAGAGGTAATTAAATTTTGTTATGTTAAGTTATTTTCATGTTGTAAATAGATTTGAATTCCAACAGAATTTTTATGCTTGTAGGATGTGAATGAATGATTTACATATAAAGAAAGGAAATATATGTTAATTGAATTAAAAGTTTTCTGAATACATGGTCTTAACAAAGAAGCACATCTCAATCCTCAAATCTTTTCCAAAAATGCCACCGCAATTCTCCCAGTTTTTGACCAAAAAAGGAACAGCAAGTCCTCAAATTTTTGGCGGAAACAGATCTCTGAATACCGAAATTTGGGGGGGTGAAAGACGCCACCATGAAATCCTCTCCTCTTCACCCAAACAAGACCAGATCAGCACCCAAAGCTGTGCAAAGCCACATGGAGAAGCCCGCAAGAACCCAGAAAATGTACAATTCCCAGCGCCAAGCCAACGAGGAGGGGGAGACAAAGTCCTGTGCACTATGCATCATTTATCTGTACAGCAGAAGGAACTTGAGTCCTCCTTTCTTGTTGTCTTCACTGCATAGTACAAGCTAAAGCAAATCCACTGAATTGGTACAAAATGCCTTTAAAAAAAAATAACAATCTAAATAAAAAGAGAAACAGTATTTAGGGAATATACGCTTGATGCTCCAAAACCAGATGTTGTGGCCATCACCATAACTCCATGGCAGTTGCAAAGTAGGAGAGGCTCAGAGCGTATTTGAAAATGAGATAGGCAACAGGTCGATTAGGGTTAAGGAATAGTTTAGGGTTAGGTATGAAGAGTTGGAGGAAAGGAGGGCGGCACGTGAGCTTCATGCGTGCCTGCCCTTTGTTATTTCAAAAAAAAAAAAAAATGTTTTTAAATTAATTGTTTAAATTTATTATGGTTTGTTTAAATTTGTTATTTCAAAAAAAAAAAAATTGTTTTTAAATTAATTGTTTAAATTTATTATTGTTTAAATTTATTATGGTTTGTTTAAATTTGTTATTTCAAATAAAATAAAATAAAATGTTTTTAAATTAATTGTTTAAATTTATTATTCAAATTTATTATGGTTTGTTTAAATTTGTTATTTCAAAAAAAATTATTATTGTTTTTAAATTATTCGTTTAAAGTTATTTATTTATTATTTTCTTTA
>JASDQU010436717.1:33952-57824 GCA_032191745.1 Picea mariana
TTTCTGCTCAGTGAAGGTCTTGGTGAAAATGCATGTCGTATGTTCTACTGAAGGATGGAACTATAAGTCAATGATCCCCTCATGTACTAAGTCTTGGATGTAGTGCATGTGGATCTCGATGTGCTTCATCCACTGCCTCTGAATTGGATCTCTGCAGAACTTCAGAGTGCTCTGGTTGTCACACCAGATGATGATCGGTCGATGAAACTGAATGCCCAACTCAGTGAGAAAATGTTGTAGCCACATAGCCTGAATGGTTATGTTAACTACCCCTCTATACTCTACCTTGGCTGAAGATAGAGCAATGGCAGCTTGCTTCTTGCTCGACCAACAGATAGGCCCGGAACCAAGACTGAGTGAGTAACCAGATGTGGACTTACGATCAATGCTATCACCAGCCCAGTTGGAATTAGTAAAACCAATGAGATCTAATGTAGAGTCTACTCCATAATGAATCCCAAAGGTGATGGTGCCCTGTACGTATCGAAGGATATGCTTTGCAGCTTTCCAATGTAGCTCATGCGTCTCCTGCATGAACCTGGAAACTGTGCCAACTACATATGAGAGGTTTGGTCTGGAGTGTGTGAGATACAAAAAGCTCTCCACTAGATGTCTGTATAGTGTGTTTTCAACCAGTGGAGTCTCCCTTCCATCCTCAAGTTTGACTCCTGATAGGAAAGGAGTCGAAGCAGATTTGCAGTCTCTCATGTGAAATCTCTCAAGGAGATCTCGTGCATACTTGGCTTGAGATAGTTTGATGCCTGATATAGCTTGACTAATCTCAAATCCAAGGAAGAAGTGTAGTGGACCCATGTCTATCATCAAAAACCTGTTATGAAGAATCCTCTTGACTATAGCAATCGTTGAAGTCAAGCAACTGGTGATCAATAAATCATCGACATACATAACCAAAAGTAGAATTGAATCAGTCATCCTGAGCATGTATACATTTGGGTCTGATTTACAACGTACAAAGTTCTGTGACAATAGGTAGGAGTCCATCTTGGCATACCGTGCTCTCGGAGCCTGCTTGAGGCCATAAAGTGGCTTCTTCAGTCAACAGACTAAAGATGAGTCCTGCATAAATCCCTAGGGCTGATCCATGTAGATCTCCTAAGAGATATCATCGTGAAGAAATGCATTCTTCACGTCCATCTGATGGACTTCCCATCCCTTGGTTGTCGTAATGGCAAGTGCCAATCATATGGAATCCATCTTTGCTACTAGAGAGAAGGTCTCATCATAGTCAATACCATGAACCTGCTAAAAGCCTTTGGCAACAAGCCTGGCTTTGTATTTGTTGATATATCCATCCACTGCGCTCTTGGTCCTGTAGACCCATCTGCATCTGACAAGTTTCCTCCCAGAAGGAAGGGAAACTAGATCCCAAGTCTATTTCTCGAAGAGGGATTTGTACTCCTCCTGCATGGCAGATTCCCAGAAGGGATTTCTAGCAGCCTCGCCAAAAGACTATGGATCTGAAGACTGAACCAAGAAAATATGCCTGGAAGGCAATGGTTCAGTGGCAGTGAGTGCAATAGGAGGCTCCTCAAAATCAGATCGAGTCCTCCTAGTATCGGTTGGATCACCAACGAGATCCCCTACATCCTGAAGAGTAGTCTGTGCCCACTTGGGTCTCTGCTCTGGCTCTGCAACTGCATCTAGATGCTATGACTCTGCATCTAACTATACTGACTCTAAATCCGAATCTAAATCCTCTGAGTCCTCTGAATCATAACTCTCGTCTGAAGAAGAGTTGGCATGTGCATGCTCATCATCTCGAACAGGTGGAAGAGTGAAGGCATCTGCATGTGGTTGATGAGGTACATGCAAGACACTTTCCTTGAATTGGACACTATGCTCAATGATGAGTTGGTCCAAGGAAATATCAATAAGATGATATCCCTTCACACTGTCAGGGTATACAACAAAAATTAACTCAGTGCTCTGTGGATCAAGTGCCTTCCTCTTTTCAGAGGGAATGTGGGCCCATGCACGAGAACCAAAAATGCGAAAGTGGGTCACTTCCGGTTTGAGGCCACTCCAAGCCTCATAGGGGATATTATCCTTGACAGATCTTCAGGGAGATCTGTTTTGGATGTATGTTGCACAGTTAAGTGCTTCGGCCCATAGTCTCTGTGGCAGTGAATTTGCATGCAACATGCCATCTCCTTTAGAGATCGGTTTTTCTGCTCAGCAACTCCATTTTGTTGTGGAGTGTAGGGAAATGTATGCTGCAATTGAATCCTTGCCTCATGGCAAAGATTGTGGATCTCATATTTCACATAATCTCCCTCATTATCAGTTCAGAGGACTTTGATCTTCTTTCCAGATTGTGTCTCAACCAAAGCTTTGAAATCTTTGAGGTGTTGAAAGACCTCGGATTTTTTCCTGAGAAAGTAGATCCAAGTAAAACGTGAGAAATGATCAACAAAAATGAGAACAAACCTCACTTTGCTGATGGATGGGATATGTAAAAGGACCCATAAGTTCACTGTGGATCAGATCTAAAGGTGCGGAAGCTCGCTGAGACTTTCCTTTGTCAAATTTCTCTTGAGGGTGTTTTCTGAGAACACATCCCTCACATACTCCCTTGGAGAAATGGATGTCTGGTAGACCATCAACTAATCTACGCTTGCTAAGTTGTTGCATGTATCTGAAATTCAAATGTCCAAACCTTTCGTGCCATATCCTACTACTTTCATCAGCATGAGTAAGCAGTAAAGCAAAATCAGGTTCAATGAATTCAGAAAATGTATACAATCTAGAATGATGATTTACCTCACCAGTAGCAACCCTGGAGTTGGTTTGCATGTCGTAGATGTCCATGGAATTTGGTGTGAATATGAATTTATTTATGGTGCTGGAATTCGTCATCTGATACACAGAGAGAAGGTTGACAGAAATATTGGGAACATGCAACACGTTCTCGAAGCTTTCGTTGGTGAGTTCAATCCTTCCTTTGTCGGTGACTTCGATAAAAGAGTTGTCCCCCATCATAATAGGAGGACCTTTGCATGCATACAAAGAATAATAGACTGCTTATGAGGTAGCCATGTGATGTGATGCTCTTGAATCTATGATCGAAGCATCGGGAGAGGAGTTGACGATAATCAAGGCATGGCTAGAATTGCCTTTCTTGGAATTCGTATCTTCTGGCTTCTTCTTCTTTGCACCCTCCGGGATGCGATCTCCAAGGTTGTTTTGCTGAAGTATCTGAGACATCAGATTTTTTTTTTTTGCATGCATGTGGATTCTGAATGGAATCCTTTATGACAGTATGTGCATTTCTCTCCTTTTCTTCCCTTTTCTCCTTTGGATCCGGAGGCATCAGTGAAGGGTTTTGTGTACCCTTCCTTCTTTGTATGTGCATGATATTTTCGCTTATATTTATCTTTAGATTTCTGATATTTGTGGCTTCCATCATGCACAGTGAGTGCATGCGCCCTTGGGCCTTTGAATGCACCCATGTTGATGAGCTTTGTTTTCTCTTGTGTCAGGGATTCGATAAAGTCCTCAAGAGAAGGCATCTTCTAGGTGGCTCTAGAGGCGAATCTGATAGTATGGAATGTAGATACGAATACTAAGAATTGAGGACCAAGCTTGGAGAGAATGGTGAGAACCATTTGTTTCTCCTCCTTCGATTTATCAACCTCGCAAGCTTTGAGTTGCGACAGTAAATCCTTGAATTTTGTAAAGAAACCTTGGATATTCTCAAAGATTTTTGGATCCAATGTGAGCAGCTCCACCTCCAGCATGTGTCCCCTCATCTCATCCTATTTTCCAAATAGCCCTTCCAATATGGTCCAAGCTTCATTGGGAGTCTTACAAGAAGATATATGAAAAAGGAGATCGGGAGAAATAAGACTGCAAATTGTTTCGAGTGCCTTATCCATGCGATTTAAGTACTTGGATTTTTCTATGGCTGATGTCAACTTTGTATCTATATTCATGGCTAATACATACAAACCTCTAGATCAGAGATGTATCACTATTTTCTCCTTTCATGCAAAATAGTTGTAAGGTGTAAGAATGAATTCTTTTTGGAATTCCATCTTTTCGATGTCTTCAATCTTTTGTACCTGCAAAAAATTTTGGTGTAGCTTTTGCTTAGCAGTCTGCTAGCTCTAATACCATGTAAATGTGTTGAACCTGCACAGAATAGATCTAGCTAAACAATAATACACACATTTGCAGAGAGAATTGGAAAAAGAAGAAGAAGGAGAGAAAGAATGGAAAGAAATCGCATTAACCGTTATGAATAATGAATAATTTACACATGATATACTTTGTATAACTCAATGAGTTCGAATTGAGGTGAACCAAGTCACCATAGTGGTGGTATAGAGTGATCTAGACACACACCAGCAGTTACAGGAGTGAACTGCCACCTATTCTAGTCTCTCGGGCAGTTACGGGAGTGAACTGCCACCTAGTTGAGTTAACTAGTCAACTAGTCTTCAGTTAACTGACTGAACATAAAGTAGTGAGGAGTTAACTCAAGGAATCAAGGCTAATGCACCATTTTTGTGATGATACCAAGGAAAGGTTGAATTATCATGGTGATGATCCCAATGCAACATCTAAACTCAACTCAACTAGTCAAACTGAAGTGTGAATTGAAAGAGAATATTCTCCAGGTGGAATATTCTCTCCTAAAATATAGGAGACTGGATAATGACTAATTATGACTAATGAAAAAACAAAAACCTTAGGAAAAATAAATCCTAGGTGTGTGTGAAGTAACTCCAACATAAATGAGACATAGTACACATATTTTCCCAATGATGGAATTGACATAGGTCCAAACACATCACTGTGAACTAGCTATAAAATTCCTTCTTCTCTCATTGCACCAGTGGGGAATCTTACCTGATTATGCTTCCTATATACACAATGTTCACAAAAATAAAAATATAGAGATCAATTAGACATACCTTCAACCATTCCTTTACCATGTAGTAGTCAAAGACCCTTCTCTCCAATAAGCCCCAGTATTTGATGCCACATCATAACCTTTTCTCCAGAGACTGTAGGATTTCTTTCTTCTTCAACACCAATATCAAGAATAATTGAACTATTACACCCATCACTAATAGTGCTTCCTTGCAGCTTATACAGAGTTCCAAACCAAACTATCTTCAGCAACACCATTTCTCCTCGAACCATCCTGCAGGTTTCCTTTTCAAATATTGTTTTTACCCTTGCATCGTCCATTTTGCTTACAGAAATCAAATTTATGGCCAATCCTAGGATGTGTTGAACACTAGGTAGTGTTCTAATCCTACCATCTATGATCCTCAACTTTACTTTTCTTCGACCTATGATTATGTTTTTCGATTCATCACCTAAGAAAACATTACCTCCATCATACCTTTCATATTCACAGAACCACTCCTTGTGGGGATTCATATGAAAGGATGCACTTGATTCAACCAACCATGCCTCATGATCTGCATGTGTGCTTGAAGAAGACAAGTACACATCCCCTCCTTCTTCCTTGGAAGTCTTTTCTTCTGTAGAAGGAGATTCTTCAGATCCCTTCTTTTTCTCAACTTTGGATTTACATTGCTTCTTGTAGTGCCCTTCTTTTCCACATCTCCATCATACCTTTAAAAACTTTCTAGGAGACTTAGATCTTCCCTTAGACTTATATCTCCCACTTGAGGACTTATATCTATTTCTTTCATGGGAGCATCCTCTTGAAAATAATTCACATGTGCTATGTCCTTCCATGTTCTTCTGTCTCATCTCCTCTGACAACAAGGATAATACCACTTCATCAAAATTCAAGGTAGTTGTAATACTACCTATGGCCACAACCAAAATATCCCACGAGTATTGTAAAGAGAACAGTAAACCAATACACTTATCTTCATATGAAATTTTAATCTCAACAGATACTAACTGACTTACCACAGTATTGAAAGCGTTCAAATGATATTCCACCGAGTCTCCATTTATCATCCTCAGTTTATACAACATCTTTCTTAGGAATATTTTATTTACTACGATATTATACTAATACAATTTCCCCAACTTATCCCATAAATATTTGGTTGTAGCTTCCTCTGATACATTCAATAATACTGAATATGAGAGACTCAATCGAATTGTTCTCTTCGCCTTCCAATCCAACTTTTTCCAATCATCTATTGAAATTCCTGTAGGTGTAGTACCTAGATCCACCACGATTCACTGATCTCTATCCACTAACAAATCTTCCATCTTGAGCTTCCACAGATCAAAACTTTTCCCTTAAACTTCTCGATCTCCATTTTCAAACTGCTCGCCATTTCTTTTCACCTAAAAAATCAATACCACAGATCTCCCACTGTAACAAGGCTTATCACAGTCCCACGACAAACCCTTGACCAAAAAGGCGTCCCCTTAAGACAACAAAGCTCTAATACCAAATGTATATTTTAACCTTGTACAATATTTTACTGAAAATAGATTTTCAATAAAAGAATAGAAAAGATACAACTGCAAATACACACATTACACAGAGATTTTTCCCCTGGAAACCCAAACCAGGAAAACCAGTATATTCTATATTCATTTATAGTGACACATTGTTTCCAAATAATATACATATAGGAGCCAACGACATCCAAAACCCTAACTCAATGACCTGGATTAGTCAACAACCCTAATTCATTTACCGGAAATAGAAAACCATCAACAAAAAACATGTGTCGAAAAACCGCCCAACAATGGACATGAAAATCGAGGCAACACGAGAAATGAGGCAAAAATGCAACACGTTTCCTGAGGCATTTTTGCAAAGAATATAACACATACCCAACAATTTTTTTCTTGTCTCTTTCTTATTGTGATTATATGTTGTTGTATGTGTTATATTATTTGCATGACATGACTAGACATGGTTTTCGCCGATGGTTTTCTAATTTTGGTTAAGGAATTATGGTTTTTTACTAATTCGGGTCAATGGATTAGGGATTTTGGATGTTGTGGGATCCTATATCAATATATTGTATTGTAAAAAATCAAGATATGATGAATAGAAGATTAGAGGTATAGCTCTAAACAGGTTGTTGGTTTTCCCGATTTGGGTTTCCAGGGTAAAATATTTGTGTAATGTGTATGTGTGTGTGTGTGTGTGTCATTGTATATTTTATGTTTTTATTAAGAATCTATTTGCAGTAATTTATTGTACAAGGTTAAAATCTACAGTATAGATAGGATGCTAGACTATTAATGCTTTGTTGTTTTATATTGTTGTATGTTTATTCATATGTCTCAATATTTTAACATTGTATCAGAGAAGGTTACTATGATCTACCTCCTTCAGAAAGTTTTTTTACAACAATGTATTCTTCATAGTTACTTGGGATATCCTTATTATGTAGTTTTGTCGTTAAATCTTGTAGCCATTAAGGCTTCTCTTTAGATATGGGCATTTCACTACAAGATAGAGATTTTTTCTAAAACCCCTAACCCTTGTTTTTCATATTTCTAACATTTATGTGCATTTTTTTTTAAATCTAATCTCACTCGTGTCTCTAGAATGTAGCGTTCAGCCAAGATCGACTAATGGTTCATCAAAATCAACTACCGATTGCCCATTTTAAAATTAATTGTCCTAGCCTAGCCTAGCATAGGTCATTTTAATATTTTGTAAACCTGAAGTTTTTTTTTTAATAAATTGTTAGGCTTGGTATCTACCGAACCTAGTTTTTCTTCCAAAGCTAATAGCTTTTGATGCAGGAGTCTGTTTGTAGTGAAATGTTTTTGTTGGGTGTGGTTTTTCACTGGCTACCTCACCAACCAACCCACTCTCCCTTCAGACACTATATGGATTGTATGGATTGTATTTTTTGGTTGTATGACTCCACTTTTTGGCATTTTGCAGGAGTAAGAGGTCGTTTTGTCAATTCTAAGGGTCGTTTGACTGTTTGAGGGAATTCTTCAACTTTCGAAGATCAATTTATGTGTGTGATCGGACGATATGTTGTGGGGGTGGAATTTATTATTCGTGCGGTCAATTTTTTGCAGTGATTTTGTCGATTTATCTTAGTCAAGGCATACCCATCAATTTGTTTTTTATTTATCGTGCATGTTAAAAAGGTTATAAGTTTGAAGCATGGCCATATAAATATGTTCTTAAAGATATCAAACATTACTTCAAAGTAGTTTCTTCCGGTCCTCTTGATCAGGATTCTGGTTTATATAAATTTATTGGTTTTCGTTCAACTAAAAATCAACCATTTTATTCATATGTTGCTCATGTTGATGAACTAAAGTAAATTATGGCATGAAATATTAGGTCACTTAAGTTATGGTAAAATGCAAATTTTATCTAAAATGGTACTTGGCTTTCCTTCCATTTCTTCCACTAAAGGTTTTTTTCAAGGTTATGTTCTTAGTAAACATCATATGGAAATGTTTGAGAAAGGTAAAGCTCGGTTTGTTAAGGAACAATTGCAATTAATTCATAGTGATATATGCGGTCTTCTTGAAACCCCTTCATTGTCTCATGTTGTCTATTTTAGTACTTTTATTGATGATTATAGTAGAAAATATTGGGTTTGTTTTTTGAAACATAAAAGTGAAACCTTTGGTAAATTTCAAGAATTTAAATCCATGGTTAAAAATGAAGCTACTAAAAATATTAATACATTGAGAACTGATAATGGGGGGGAATTCACTAAAAAGGAATTTACTGCATATTTATCTAAGCATGGTATTCAACATCAAAAGATTGTTCCTTATACACCTCAAAAAAATGGGGTAGTTGAAAGGAAAAATAGAACTTTGGTTAAAATGGCTAGATGTATGCTTTATTCTAAAATATTACATAAAATGTTTTGGGTTGAAGCCATTTGTTGTGCTAACTATATTTTAAATTGATTTCCTACTAAGGAAGTTTTGCAGGCTAGTCCCAAAGAAAAATGGAATGGAAGAAAACTTGATATAAGTAACTTTAAGATATTTGGTAGTGAATGTTGAGCCCATATTCTTGATGACAAATGGAAAAAGTTAGAGATTGAGTATCACAAATGTATTTCCATTGGTTACAGTGAGGATTCTAAAGCTTACAGGTTATTTGATCCATCTACTAAAGGTTTTATCAGTTGGCGAGATGTTCAATTTAATGAAGTCTCTCATTCTCCTTAGTCTCTTGAACCTCATGTTTCCTTGAATTTGATTTCATCCCCTGCTACTCCTATCTCGATTACCCCTACTTCTAGCTTTGTTCCTCATCTTGATCTTATTTCACCTACTTCTTCAAGTGATCCACCTGAATGTTCTGAAGATAATAGAGTGGTTACTACCACTACCCCTCTTCCTATTTTGAGCCTAGAAAACTTTCGAATCCATGGAATCTGAGATTGGTATTCCTTCCAATACTCGTCAAACTAGATCTAATGTTTCTCTTATGACTAAAGTTTTGGCTACAGATGATCCTTCTACCTATGCTCAATCTCAGGACAAACCTGAATGGGAAAAAGCTATGACTGCGAAGGATGACTCATTAATGAAGAACAATACTTGGACTCTTGTTCCCCTTCATCCTGGAAAGAATTTAATTGGTTCTAAATGGATATGTAAAATAAATTTTACTGCAGAAGGAAAGATTGAAAAATATAAAGGCTAGTTAGTAGCAAAAGTTTTTTTCTCAACAAGATGGTATTGATTATAATGAAACTTTTTCTCCAGTTGCTAAAATAAACACTACAATAACCATTATTTCTCTTGTTTCATATTATAAATGGGAAATACACCAAATGCTTGTCAAGAGTGAGTTTTTGAATGGTAATCTCCATTGTTGGGAGGTTTTTCGACACATGGTTTTTGCAGATGGTTTTCTATTTCTGGTAAATGAATTAGGGTTGTTGACTAATCCAGGTCGTTGGGTTAGGGTTTTGGATGTCGTTGGCTCCTATATGTATATTGTATTGTAAACAATATACCACTATGAATGAATATAGAATATGTTGGTTTTCTCGGTTTGGGTTTCCATCAGAAAAATCTATGTGTAATGTGTGAATTTGTCATTGTATATTTTATATTCTTTTATTGAAAATCTATTTGTAGTAAAATATTGTACAAGGTTAAAATCTACATTTGTTATCAGAGATTTGTTGGCTTCACGGGGATGCCTTTATGGTTAAGGGTTTGGCTCAGGATGGTCATAAGTCTTGTTACAGTGGGAGATCTGTGGTATTGATTTTTCAGGTGAAACAAAATGGCGAGCAGTTCGAAAATGGAGATCGAGAAGTTTAATAGGAAAATATTTTTGTTGTGGAAACTCAATATGGAAGATTTGTTGGTGGACAAAGATTAGTGGATCACAGTGGACCCGGGTATTGCACCTACAGGAACTTCAGCAGATGACTGGAAAAAGTTGGATCGGAAGGTGAAGAGCACAATCCAACTGTGTCTCTTGGATTCAGTATTGTTGAATGTGTCAAAGGAAGCTACAGCCAAAGATTTATGGGATAATTTGGGGAAGTTGTATCAGTCTAAGTCCCTATTAAACAAACTATTCCTGGGAAATCGTTTGTATAACCTGAGGATGAGAGATGGAAACTCGGTGGCAGAGCATTTGAACACCTTCAAAACTATGGTAAGTTAGTTAGTATATGTTGAGATTAAAATTTCAGATGAAGATAATTGTATCAGTTTACTTTTCTCTTTACAACACTCGCAGGATAGTCTGGTTGTGGCCATAGGTAGTAATACAATTCCCTCGAAGTTTGATGAAGTGGTCTCATCCTTGTTGTTGGAGGAGATGAGATGAGAACATGGAAGGAAAAAGCACAGAAACATTGTTTGCAAGAGGACGCTCCCAGGAAAGAAATAGATCTAAGTCCTCAAGTGGTTTATCTAAGTCTATTGAAATATCTAAGTATCCCGAAACTTTTGTAAAGGTATGTTGGAGATGTGGAAAAGAAGGGCACTACAAGAAGAAGTGTAGATCCAAAGTTCATAAAAATAAGGGATCTGAAGAATCTCCTTCTACATAAGAAAAGACCTCCAAGGAAGAAGGAGGGGATGTTTACCTGGCTTCTTCAAGAACACATGCAGATCATGAGGCATGGTTGGTTGACTCAGGTGCATCCTTTCATATGACTCCCTACAGGGAGTGGTTCTATGAATATGAAAGGTATGATGGAGGTAATTT
Source organism: Picea mariana (assembly GCA_032191745.1). NCBI lineage: Eukaryota > Viridiplantae > Streptophyta > Pinopsida > Pinales > Pinaceae > Picea > Picea mariana. The sequence continues at coordinate 45,105 of JASDQU010436717.1, forward strand.
TTTCTTAGGTGATGACTCGACAAAAAGAATCATAGGTCGAGGAAAAGTAAAGTTTAGGCTCATAGATGGAAGGATTAGAAGACTACCTGGTGTTCTGCACATCCTAGGATTGGTCAAAATTTTGATTTATGTAAGAAAATGGACGATGCAGGGGTAAAAACAAGATTTGAAAAGGAAACCTATAGGATGGTTCGAGGAGCAATGGTGTTGCTGAAGGGATTTTGGTTTGGAACTCTGTATAAGATTCAAGGAAGAATTATTAGTGATGGGTGTAATAGTTCCATTGTTCCTGATATTGGATTTGAATAAGAAAGAACTCCTACAGTCTCTGGAGAAAAGGTTATGTTGTGGCATCAAAGACTGGGGCATACTGGAGAGAAGGGTCTTTGACTACTACACAATAAAGGTATGGTTGAAGGTATGTCTAATTGCTCTCTGGATTTTTATTTATGTGAACATTGTGTATATGGGAAGCAGAATCAGGTAAGATTCCCCTCTGGTGCAACGAGGGTAGAAGGAATTTTACAGCTAGTTCACAGTGATGTGTTTGGACCTATGTCGGTTCCATAATTGGGAAAATTTATGTACTATGTCTCATTTATAGATGACTTCTCGATGAATAACTGGATATATTTTCTCAGGAAGAAATATGAGGTCTTTGATGGGTTTAAAGAGTTTAAGGCTCTTGTTGAGAATCAAACAAAGAAAATAATTAAGGTGCTAAGGACAGATAATGGAGGAGAGTTATATGGGAATGAATTTGAAGAATTCTCTAAGAAGTGTGGTATAGAAAGGAAAAAGACTACTCCATATACACCTCAGTAGAATGGAGTTGCATATAGAATGAACGCAACATTGATGGAAACAACAAGGTGCATGCTCTATGGTGTCGAGTTAGGACAATAATTCTGGGCAGAGGCAGTGGGTATTGCATGTTACATGGTCAATAGATCATGCTCGTCAGCACTGGATGAAAAGACTCTACAAGAGGTATGGACTGGTAACAAACATTCTCTCACATATCTCAAGGTATTTGGTTGTGAGTCCTATGTTCACGTTCCAAAGGAAAACGAGATTAAGCTATATAAGAAGGCTGAAAAGTGTATCTTTATTGGGTATAAAGATGGTCTCAAAGGTGATAACCTTTGGAACCCAGAATCTAAGAATTTTCTGTATAGACGAGATGTGGTATTTAGAGAAATGAAGGATGTTGTTAAACAGGAAGTCCTACCAAGTAAGGAAGAACCAGATAAAATAGAGTTTGATTTAAAAGATGATGAATCAAACTCTAAAGAAGAACTGGAATCAAAAGAAGAAGATCATCATACTCTAGTATTGAGGAGATCGGTTTGAGAAAGAAGGATACCAGAAAGGTATACTTCATCTTATTTTCGTTCAAAATTTTCTTTGTCCATTACTGATGATTATCCTAGAACTATGAAGGAGACAGTGGATTCAGAGGATGGAAAACTCTGGAAAAAGGCCATGGATGAAGAAATGGAAGCCTTGGATAAGAATGCGGCTTGGGATCTAGTGGAGTTGTCGACTGGAAGAAATCCCATTGGCAGAAAATGGGTATTTAAAAAGAAGTTGAGTGCAAAAGGACAAGTGGAAAAATACAAAGCTCGATCAGTAGCAAAGGGTTATTCCCAGGTTGAGGGAATTGATTTTGGTGAGATTTTTTCTCTTGTTGCCAAGTTAACTTCTATAAGAGTTATGTTATCTGTTGTGTTGCATTTGATTTTGAAGAAGAATAGATGCATGTGAAGACAACATTCCTACATGGGGATCTAGAAGAAGAAATCTATATGAAGCAGCTAGAAGGATTTGTTTTGAAGGGAAAGAAGGAGCTAGTATGAAAACAACTGCAAACAGTAGATTTTAACCTTGTACAATATTTTAATGCAAACAGATTTTCAATAAAAGAACAAAAAATATACAATGGAAAATACACACATTACACAGAGATTTTTCCCCTGGAAACCCAAATCGGGAAAACCAACATATCTATATTCATTCATAGTGATACATTGTTTACAATACAATATACATATAGCAGTCAGTGGCATCCAAAACCCTAACCCAATGACCTGGATTAGTCAACAACCCTGATTCATTTACCGAAAGTATAAAACCATCGAAAAAAACCATGTGCCGGAAAAAATCCCAACAAAGGACACGAAAAACGAGGCGACACAAAAAATGAGGCATAAATGTGACACGTTTCCCCAGGCATTTTTGCAAAGAATATAACACATACCCAACATTTTTTTGCTTGTCTCTTTCTTATTGTGATTATATGTTGTTGTATGTGTTATATTATTTGCATGACTAGACCTATTGTTCGTGTTGCACTGGGTGCACGGGGGGGAAGATCCCCTCTATTATGGGGGTTCGCAGGGGTTTGAGAGCCCCCCTACACAAGGGTTTAGGAGCAGCATCCCTAGAAAAAAATGACATTTTTTGCGTCCATTTTTAGTGGTTTTTTGGCACATGGTTTTTGTCGATGGTTTTCTAATCCTGGTTAAGGAATTAGGGATTTTGACTAATTTGGATCAATTGATTAGGGGTTTTGGATGTCGTGGGATCCTATATCAATATATTGTATTGTAAACAATCATGATATGATGAGTAGAATATTATAGGTGCAACTCTAAACATGTTGCTGGTTTTCCCGGTGTGGGTTTCTAGGGCAAAATATTTGTGTAATGTGTGTGTGTGGGTTTCTAGGGAAAAATCTTTGTGTAATGTGTGTGTGTGTGTCACTGTATCTTTTATGGTTTTATTAAAAATCTATTTGCAGTAATTTATTGTACAAGGTTAAAATCTACAATATGGATAGGAGGCTAGACTAGTAATGATGTGTTGTTTTATATTGTTGTATGTTTATTCATATGTCTCAATATTTTAACATGGTATCAGAGAAGGTTATTATGATCTACCTCCTTCAGAAAGTTTTTTTACAACAAATTCTTCTTCATATTTACTTGGGCTCTCCTTATTTTGTAGCTTTGTCATCAATTCTAGTAGGAATTAAGGTTTCTCTTTAGATATGGGCATTTTTCTACAAGATTGAGATTTTTTTCTCAAAACCCTAACCCTTTTTTTTCATATTTCTCACATTTATGTGCATTTTTTTTTAATTTGATCTCACTATTGTCTCTAGAATGTAGCATTCAGCCAAGATCTCCTATTGGTTCATCAAAATCAGCTATTGTTTTCCCATTTTAAAATTAATTTTCTTAGCCTAGCCTAGGACATTTTAATGTTTTGTAAACCTAAAGTTTTTTTTAATAAATTTTTATGGTTGGTATATATCGAACCTATTTTTTTACCAAGCAAGTTTTTTTACCGAACCTAGTTTTTCTTCCAAAACTAATATATTTTGATGCAGGAGTCTGTTTGTAGTGAAATTTTTTTGTTGGGTGTGGTTTTTCACTAGCTGCCTCACCAGCCAACCCACTCTCCCATCAGAGACCATATGGACTGTATGGATTGTATTTTTTGGTGTACAACTCTGTTTTTTGGCATTTTGCAGGTGTAAGAGGTCGTTTTGTCTGTTCTAAGAGTCGTTTCACTGTTTAAGAGGAAATTATTCAACTTTAAAAGATCGATTTATGTGTGTGTGTGGATGATATGTTGTGGGCGGGGGTTTATTAGTCGCACGATCAATCTTTTGCAGCGATTTAGCCGATTTCTCTTCAGATCCATCCATTGTTTGGCAAATTTGACTTGTGGAAGGCCGACCTTGACTTTTGGGAAGTTTCTTCCTTCCTTTTGGGCATGTATTTAACCTCCACGCAGGTTGTACGATCATGTTCTTCCTAAGAGAGGGTTTCTTGTTGCAATGAGGATAGATATGTGGGTTTTCTCTCCTTTAAATAGTAGATCCATGTCTTAAACAACAAATACATGTTTTTTTGGGACAATCTGAGGGTTTCTAGGCATTTTTCTTCTGTGTCCATACGGTCACGACTTGCCTTTCTTACGCACTAGACAACCTAGAATTCACTTGGATTTTCTCTCTTTGATCAAATATAGGGTAAGTTACTCACAAGTACACAAACCTCGGATCTTTCTTATCTTTCTTGTCTTTGTTTTCATTAGGTTTTCATTTTTTTCGTCAAAATGACTTCGGACGTAGTTTTTGTTTATGTGTTAGTGGGTCCTAACTATCTTCCATGGAAGAGAAAGCTTAGTGATATTATGAGGAGTAATAAACTATGGTGGTTAGTTAATCATGAACATAAGAAACATTTTGGTGTTAAAGACTTGGTTCTATGGGAAGAACAATTTGATCAAGAAAGAGAAATCATTGGTCAAATGGTTCCATATAGTCTTCAGGTACATATTGAGGTTGAAGATAGCCTAGTTGAGGTATTGAAAACGTTAGCTTCTTTATTTGATTAATATCATGATGTATCTAATTTCTACCTTGAAAGGAAAATCCATTAGTTAGATCCTAACGATTTTGAAAGGATAAAATCATTTCTTGTTGAATTGAAAACCCTAAATGAAAATTAAATAATTATGGCAAAGATTACAAGAAAATTGATACAGCCCTAGTCATTCTTGTAGAACAAAAATTGTTTTATTTTTTCGATATGTTCATCCAAAGTAGGAATAGAGAAATTGAAATGTCTCAAGGATCTATGAAACCTACCTTTGAATATTTTTGTAAAGGTTTGATTAATGGTAAAGAAATTTTGATTGCTTCAGGTCAATTAACTCTTAATAAATCTCTAATGGTACGTAATAAAAAGAATCTTAATAACATTTTTCATAAAAATGCTAAATCACATACTAAAAGATCTTCCCAACACTCTTCTAAGGATGCTCATGTTGATTCTAGTAAAAAGAAATTGTTTAATCCTTGTATGTATTGTGGAAAAATCAACCACCTTGAAAATATTTACTTTAAACGAAGATGTGAACTTGCTAAAGCCAAGAAGAAATCATTTGTTGAATAGCGGGTTGCTTTTTGTGCCCATTTTGTTCAACTAGGTAAATATTCTTCTACTAAAGAATATATTATGGATTCTGGTGCTTCTAACCATGTGTCTGGTACTACTTGATTGTTTTCTTCTTCTGACACTCACAAGCACACATCACATAAACTTTCTATTGGTGATGGTAAACAACTTTCAATAGTAGGTTCTGGTAATTTTAAAGTTCTTAATGGTACATTGGAAGATGTTTTTCATGTTCAAGGCATCCCCATCAATTTTATTTCTACTTATCATGCATGTTAAAAAGGTTATAAGTTTGAATCATGGCTAGATAAATATGTTCTTAAAGATATCAAACTTTACTTCAAAGTAGTTTATTTCGGTCCTCTTGACCATGATTATGTTTTATATAAATTGACTGGTTTTCGTTCAATTAAAAATCAACCATTTTATTCATATGTTTCTCATGTTGATGAACTAAAGTAAATTATGGCATGAAAGATTAGGTTACTTAAGTTATGGTAAAATGTAAATGTTATCTAAAATGGTACTTGCCTTACCTTCCATTTCTTCCACTAAAGGTGTTTTTCAAGGTTATGTACTTGTTGAGGGGTCCTAAATCCCTTTAACTCAACAGTAGGAACCAAACCTACCACCGAGGCCCAATTAGACTCTGCAGTGTTTAATGGTGGAATGGTTCTCCAGATATTGCAATCCACCCAATTAATCGATGGGTTTTACATAGTTATTGACAGGATATCTTCTTGTGAAAGCTCCTTCTTCAGTTTGAACGTTCTCTTTTTTTTGTATTTTCTCTTATAGGTGGGACCAATACAAGATAAATGTTGGTATAAACTAGCTAGGTAACAAAGGGGGAATACTTAACTACTAAAGAAGGTTGATCTTGGGATAACCCTCATGCTCAAGCATGCAGACAATGATTATTACACCAATGACAAGCCTAGTACTAATACATCAACTTGTTGGCACTTCGATTATTGACTGAGATAAAATTTATCAGAAGAGAACATACATGCAATAAAATGATGGCAAGAAAAATAATTTCCTTATCTCTAATCACAAATCACACATTAACACAATGATTTTTTTACATCATTAGAGGAAAGAATTATAAAAATATTGAATCAGATAACTTATCAATAGATTCAGAAACTCTTACTCAATATAGCATCCATTCATGAGATAAAGTTGGAAGTAATTCCTCCTTATGATCCAATCACACACGCTTTTGATGAAAATAGAAACTTGTCTCAGGTCATAAACAGGACTTCTCAATTAAGTTAGCTCTGAAATAGTTCTTTACAATTCCAAAAATGTGGGTCTTTGCAAAAACCATCGACCTTTTCTAATAGGTCGATCCTCTTATTTATAACAGATTATTAACTAAAAATAACTATCAAAAGTGGAATCTAACTAAAACAAAACATCACCACATGGCGCTTTCATCTCTCAGTCTTCTAAAATTCATCAAATGGTTTCATTTGAGTGGATGACTCTTCTCATACTCCGACCATTTGACGAAGAGTTCCCCGCATGTGTTGGCATATGGGAATCTGTGTTGGTCCATCTAGGCCGAAAGGATCTCCTTTATCTCCACTGCCTGTGCTCGATACTTGACTACTTTAGCACTTAATTGTTGTAATACTATCTGAGCCTTGAACGGGTGCTCCATGAAATGTTGTACTTGACCTAGAGCCATGTTCGCCACATTTTCTATCTCCACAGCCCACGATGAGTCGTGTTCGGAATGTAGTTTGACTATGTCATGCAAGTCGACAAAGTCATCTCATGTTCTAAATTCTAGGAGGTCGATGTCTCTCATCACCTGATTGATCTTGGTCCAGCTCCTTTCACACTTGGCCCATTTCTCTTGGATTTCCTGATGAATTTCTTGGGCCATTTTCACCTAGTGTTCGGCCAACTTATTTATGTGGTCGATGTTGCTATCCCTTAGTACTTGAATTCCATGCTCTTCGGTGTCTCGACCCTGTTGAAATGCCTTGATGTAATCGATACTTTCCACCGCTTGGTGTGATTTATCATACAATATTTCCATATCCTTGCACGTCACCAGTGCCATAAGGGTGTCTTCCTAGAAATTGGATATCCCTATAGTGAAAAGGTGTCACTCATTCATGAATTTACTGTAGGCATCCTGGAATTCACTTCTCAAGAACATTGTGGCCTATTTGGAGTCCTGGTAATATTTTACCAAATGGCATAGATTCTCCAACTCCTTTAGTGCAGTGACTAGCTCCTCTTCATCATTCCTCTCTCTATCTAGGGTGGCATCTGTGATTTCCATCCCTGCATCGATAAGCTCGGACGTCTTGGCATGCTCTGTGTTAATCAATTTTTCCTCTGTGGTGATGAGGACGAAGTTGTCCAAAGTAAGCCTCTTCTTCTTAGTGGTTCTCTTCATGATTGATTTCCTCTTTTGGTCGTAGGCGATGGCTTTTATATCGGTGACCTCATCCATGGGTCCGGGGATTTGCTGCTCTACCCAAGTAAGTGTGTTTTCCAGGCTCCCGACAGTGTAAATTTGGTCAAGGATGGGTTCTTGAACCTCTTTCGTATGTCCCAAAAGTTTGACCTCTGGTTATTTCTCATAAGGAGGTAAAGTATTGGCCAAGTTTGATGAATCAGGGGCAAGCTCAGTACTTACTTGATAATCGACTGTTGAGATGTCGATTTCCTACTGTGGAATTTCTTCTTCTTGTTTGGCTAACCCTAGCTTATCCTTCGGGATGTCCACTTGGGTCCTCGATGCATAGAGTAGCTCAGTGTCTAAGACAATTTTGACCTCTTGGTCACTCTGTGGAAGGCTTTGAACTTGAGCATCGGGATCTAGGGAAGATGGTTTCTCAGGTTCCTTTTCCTCTGTAATATGTACCGGAGTCACCATGGAAACCTCTGAACTCTCCTCATCATCATAGATCATTATTAAGCCATGTAAGGAGTTTGGTGCACTTTCTCTCCCTAATGTACTCGCTATCTCGGGCTAAGCCAAAACGTTCCATAGTGATCTGGCCTGTGGCATTGAAACTTCAAGGTTATCTAACCCGATGATCTCTTCAATTTGTATTGGCTCTTGGTCACTTGGACCTACCCGGATTTCAATTGGGTTGTCGGCAGGGACCCTTGTCATTTCTAATAGATCTGGGTCATTCTGGAGTTGATCAATTACTCTATGTGCCTATTCCATTAGGATAAATACCCTTGCATGTGCCTCTGGTGTCAAATACAATGCCCTACTATGCACCTTCGTTGCCACTGTCGCTCTGATTTCTTCCTCGGCTCTGAGGGCCACTTGAGCCTACTACTCTATTGTTTTCTTCTGTTTATCCATCCTCATGGCCTTGAACCTGGCCATTTTTAGGTCATCCATTATTTTCACCACCTTGTCCCAGTCCTGGGTGTTCTCTATGAAGACTTCGTCTTTGAACTTATCGTAAGCATACGGAAAGAAGGATGACACCTATGAAGCATGTTGCAGGACCAAGCCCTTTGGATCGTGCTTGCAGAATCGGCCTGTCAGGAATCTGAATTTGAGTTGGCTCAGCCCTTCTTGTTTGGCTTGAGTGGTATCCTTTACTAAATAGAACCCTACATGGAAACCATAGGGTATGAAAGCTTGTTTCTTGTCTTTGACCAGGGTGGCATTGTAGCCCTACAAGATGGTCTGATAACATATTTATCCTACGACGAGCCGGTCTGGGACATGAGCTGGTAAGAGATGTGGTGCTCCGGTGGCCCTAAACACCCTAATGTAGGTGGCGCACTCATCCAAATACCAATGGCCTACCTTGGATATAATTTTCTTAGCTGTCGTCGATAGCCTTGGGAATTTCTTATTAAAAACAACAAAATAAATTCAGGCAATGAATTCATCGCAAATGAGGGAGTAATATTTCCTATACCTGTTTTCCCATAGCATGCTGAAGTAGATGTGGACCGGGATCTCTGGAACATGCCAGCTCAGATTCATGTCGGCAAAGACGTTCCTAGTGCACATGACATCGAGAAGGTATGAGGCCATGTAAAAAGTTGGTTCTTCTCCTTCCTTCGACATCTGAGCCTACTGCACACATGTGATTAGTTGTTTGGAGATTATTTCTCCCCAGTTGAAGCTGCACCCAGTGATTGTGGTTGTGTATGCCAAAGGCATCCAAGATTCCGAAAACTTGGAGCAATCCTTTTCTCCATATAACCGACAGATGAGAGCCATCAAAAGATGTATGGCTCTCTCAGGTTAATTTTTTCGTACCATCCATTGCTCTGATTTATGAATTTCTTATCTTCCCTCCACCATGAGGCCATCAATCGACTGGTGTAATATAGGTCATAGAACTTCACCACGAAGTTTGTGTTGAGCCGCTACTCTGGGTCCCTAGGCTTGTAGTATTTATGGACCTTTGTCAAGAGGAAAACTCTTACGCACCTGCCATGCTCATCGTTAATCAGACATTTATGCCTATCCATGTGGTCGATGAGCTACTTCAAGAATTCTAGGCAGGGGAAAATGGGGGTTCTGCTCGCCACCATATGCAGATATGGCCATCGTATGTTAGGGAACACCTGGTCATCGAGCGCCCTTATGTCCAGGTTTTTGTGTGGGACATACTCTGGGTATTCTTCTCTGCTAAACCTATTGAAAGTATCCCCCCATTATGGGAGAACCACCTTGGATCCAGTACTCGCCTCTGTATCACCAAAGGCTGGAGGTTGGATGAAAACTTTCTTTGTTGTTTTCTTGATGACAGGCTCTGGCCTAGGGATATACTCCAATTGCCACATGATCCCTGCATAGGAACCTTCTCCTGTCTCTGGTTATTTTATTTTTGGTTCTCTCGATGAGCATCTGGTGGTTGGATTTCTCGGTGGCATTGTTCCTAAAACTTAAGAAGAATTTCAGAGACTATGTAAAAAACTAGACAAAGACATATAAATCATAGCCAGCGAATTTACAGACTCGAATACATACCTCTGAAGCTTGTAAAAACCTGGTTATTTTGACAATCACGGGGTCGATACAGCCTTTGAGTTGCTCATCTTTCACCTTCGGATGCTATGGAATTATCTTACGCACAAAATGACTTCGCTCACAACGGTTCAAGAGATTTTAAACGGGAAAGATCTTATAGTGTCGTATCATCCATTCAATTTGGGTTATGAGTGAATTTTAAATAAATCTGTCACTGAATCTCTAGAACTTAAATTCATCGGGGTTTGATAGCGGAGGCACGGGTGGTGATGTGGTCTATCAGTGATTTTAAAAGGTTTTTTTGATTGGTGCATGAGGTAGAAAATAACGTGGGCTCGAGTATTAATTAGCTCCTTAAATGCCCAAAAGTTGATCGTGTATAATGTTGAAAACGTCCAAATGTGTTGCTCCTTCAATGGGTGGATCAGGGATCGGGGTCATGCTATGAAAATTATCATTGATAATCTCTTCTAAAATATTTGATGTTGATCGATCTTACCATACAGTGCTGACACAACAAAGCTAACTCGGGACCTAGGTAACAAAAAATGACTTGAAATAGAACTAGATTGTACGACCTTCCTACCTGATAAAGACACGTGGCATTGGAGACCGGTGACTTAATTTGCTCGTGTTAGTCAGAGTCGAGAATTTTCTTAAGCTATTCATTATAAAACAAACCTTAGCTTTCCGATGCTGAAAAAGTGCCAAGCATTGGCGATCGGTGATAAGCCTACCAAAGTGCTCTCAGATCGACTCTCTTAAAAACCTCTCGATGGCGAAAACCTACATCGGGGATTGGCAATCGGGGATAACTTTATTGTGGTCAAAATTATTTTATGATCCTTCTCGGTTTTCCCCAATATCGATAAAGTGCATCGGGCATCGACTATCAGTGATTTCTTTTCGTCCTTTGTTAATGTCTATACTCCTTGTATTTTACCGATGTCTGATGTGGATCAACTATTTATCGAACCTTTTGTTGGCATGTTTTATAGGAAGCGTATGCTTGTCATTGATGGCAAGTACATCAGCGATGATGGCTTGAGTATAGGTATAATGTGCCAGGTGGGCACCAGGAGTATTTTGGGAAGACACAGCAGAGCAAGCTCATGAAGACCAGAAGAAATAGTGCAGAGGTGCACGCAGAGTGCAAAGTATGTGTGTTTGTTGTTGATGGCAAAGATCACGACCAGCAGCACAATGATGATCGCATGGCAAGATCAAAAGCTAAATTCCATTTCGGGTATCAGAAACAAAGACTCCATTTCAGAGTTTCGGATACTGGGAGTTGGAGGGGTCAAGAGTCGAGACTCTTCATCACAGGAGTCCCAAAGTGCCGAAATGTGAAACACCGAAAATCCTGAAATAGGCACATCAAGTGGAGTCTCAGATACCGGGAGTTGGAGGAATCAAGAGTCAAGACTCTTCATCACAAGAGTCCCGAAGTGCCGAAATGGGAAATGCCAAAAATCTCAAAACAGGCACATCAACCGAAGTTTCAGATATCGGGAATTGGAGAAGTCAAGAGTCGAGACTCTTCATCACAGGAGTCCCGAAGTGCTGAAATGTGAAACACCAAAAAATCCTGAAATAGGCACNACATCAAGTGGAGTCTCAGATACCGGGAGTTGGAGGAATCAAGAGTCAAGACTCTTCATCACAAGAGTCCCGAAGTGCCGAAATGGGAAATGCCAAAAATCTCAAAACAGGCACATCAACCGAAGTTTCAGATGTCGGGAATTGGAGAAGTCAAGAGTCGAGACTCTTCATCACAGGAGTCCCGAAGTGCTGAAATGTGAAACACCAAAAAATCCTGAAATAGGCACATTGACCGGAGTTTCGGATACCGGGAGTTGGAGGAGTCAAGAGTCAAGACTCTTCATCATAGGAGTCCCGAAGTGCCGGAATGCAAAATTGCGAAAGCGCTGTATGGATAAGCACTTGGTCACTGCCTATGGTCACATCGATGAAGGCTCAAGGGAGGAGGTAGCATGAAGCTAATCTCCATTTCGGAGATTGCAACTTGGAGAGACGAGATGCCTCACCACAGGAATGCCGAAATGCAGAAATGTCGAATTGTGAAATGGAAAAATAAGCGCGAGACCCTTGATTTATGATCCAACAGTGCAGGTTATTTAGGAATATGATTGAAGGGCTATTGTTGCTCTTCTCAGTTAATCGGTTAGTGGTAATTCATTTGTTGATGCGGTTTTTGGAGGTTCACAGTGTAACTGCTAGAAACAACTGATTGTTTCTGCCAGAGGACTGGAAGAGACTTCAGGGTGATTGCCAAAGAAGATGAAGAGTCTCAAGGAATATGCCAATGGAATGAAGACTATTCAGGAGGCAATTGACAGATGGAAGAGCGTTAAATCCTGTAACTTCAACAGAGAGGAATTACACACGGGGAAATGGCATGTTGTGGGCATGAGCTGAAATACACAGAAGAGGCGTAATTCAGAGAATAAAAATAAGACGCAGAGCATAAAATGCAGCAGAAGCAAAGAATAGATATGCATAGCTAAGAAAGTAAAAGAAGGTTCAGGTGCACTTGTAGAGAAGAGCAGAAGATCAGAAAGTGCAAGAAGATGCAGGCAGAGAGACAGTGATATAGGAGAGCAGAGCAGTGTAGCAGAACAGTGATGAGACTAGTAAGCCATTGATGAACATTATATCACTGTAATAAGTTTCAATAGCAAATATTTATATTTAAGGGTGGTAGGGAGGACTGTTTTCCTCAAAGGTTCAAGTGGGTGCTTGAAC